>DWGR01004111.1:0-11460 GCA_018247715.1 Heliconius burneyi | reverse complement strand
CTTTATCTACCTAGACCCACTGCCTTATATCCGGCTAGCTATTGATTTTCCGTCTAATATTTATGTGTAATGAAGCTTAATTATACCTTGCGGCTTGTGGATAATGCATAAGTAACTAATATTGTCCATACGCCCTCAAATCTCTGCAGTGACCCTGATTGGTGCTTTTATAATGATTGCTGTCATTAAGGAAACAAAAAATGTATTTTTGATGCTACATTGTTTTGATAACTATCTAGTAAAAGCTTTTTTCATATTTTTGTATTCAAGACAAACTTTTATTATAGTAAGTATATTTTGGTACTATTATTTCCTTTTTTTATGGAAAAAGACATGGCAAACGAGCGTACGGGTCACCTGATAGTAAGTGATCACCGCCGCCCACGACACCGTGTAGCACCAGAGGAGCTACGGGTGCATTGCCAGCTTTTGAGGTGGTTGGGCTCCGGAGCCCGGCATGACCTAATGCGAAACGCAGTGGCATAAAGCCACTACTTCACGCCGGTTTTAAATGCCGGGGGTGGTAATGATCCGGTCGAGTCTGCCCATGCGTGTCGGCGGCGGCGTGACTCTCCCACTCGTACTTTAGTCGCCTCTTACGACACCACCAGTACCAGGGTGATCCTATTCTAAGCCGGGAACACACGGCGCGGCGGCTGCTTTTCTACATTCATATTTTAATACTAAATTAATTAAAACTTTTTTATTACGATCGTCTATGTATTTCTATGTGCTATTTGTGTTTAATAAAATCTTCTTTATTTACAAATTAAAATACGATACTACAAATAAGGCTTAAATTGGTGAGTGATATCGTGTAATTTGTAATTAAAGGTCTTTCACGCAGCGTAGAACAAATCGAATCAAGCATTCATTAATTCCAGCGTCGCTTTGAGGCAGCTCCGTGAACCTAATAAAATTGTGGGAAACTTAAAAGGGTAAATAGAAATTCATTATTTTTTTTATTTCTTAAGTTTTTCTGGCTCTCTCTGTCTTTATACCTTGCAAATGTAGGAAGTTTGTCGTAGCAGGATTGGTGGAAATTGTGCATCTCTGATGGGCGGTGTTCATTTTACTACAGACAAAGCTAAAAATAAATTATATATCGCATTATTATATTTTATTTTTAAGGTTGTCTTGTTTAAAAAATATTAATATATAATTATATTTTTATATATATATATATATAAATAGTTATTTAGCGAAGTTCAATCTATTTACGAGACATTAATTACTCCTTGGGCGGTGGAACCTAAATCAGCGGTATATCTAACCAGACTGGGGTAATTTTTTTTTTACTTTCACATTGTATTGCGCTATTTGCACGGTACTTAGAGTGAACCTAGTGCTTAGACACTCCGTTCTTCACGCACCGTACTATTTTAATGTTGAATTGCGGAGCTCGTGGAATAGCTCTGTCTCGTTCTTTCAAGTAGGATCAAACCCACAACCGTCGTATAGTCAAACGCTGCGCTATGATAGCTTCGCTAAATAAAAAAGATAAAGAGAAAGTTAAAACTTGTTTATTTTAATTGTATGAAAATGTTATTTATAACAAAGTACTTTTGCTAAGAGCTATTTTAATTTTGCTGATGCGACACTTAAGATATAAAAATGAAAAGATACCAAAGATCTAAAGTGAATGTGGACCTGTTGTTCGTTCACCGAAGTCTAGACAAACAATGGACGCTGCAAGTTACCTACCTCAGAATATCGTAGAATAAGTATAATGTGTATACTCGTATACGTATTATTATGGAATGTTTAATTTTAGGCCGAAGCCTAAATGAGGCCGTCGTGGCGTAGCGGCACAAGGGTGTGACTTTAACGCGACGGTTGTGAATTCGATCCTCAATCAAGCAAGTGAAATATTTATTTACGTCTATATTTTTCTTTTTCTTCGCTCTGGTGTCGCAGCGAAACGTGGTGTTGAGTTCTGCCAATCAATACGCAATGCCTCCGGAGCTGCGTGTTGAGTGGCAGAACGGAGTGTCTTAACACTAGGTTCCGTCTGTCTACCCTGCTGTGTGCGGGACAGAGCGTGAAGCTGATTTGATTTGATCTCTTTAATTTTACCAACATTAAGATATTCAAAAATGATTATTTTAATATCATCATTGTCATTAAAAGAAGCCATTTTTTTGTTATGTGCTTGGTCTACTCTACTACTACTTTCCATTCTTGTACGGAACGGACGACTTTAACTCTAGGTTCTGAGAAGTTAGTGTTAAGATCGTTATGTCTGCCTCCCGTGTAATGTACGGGATACAGCGTGAAACTAAAAAAATACTATAATTATTTCCCTATATGGTAAATAAGTTAATTTCAAAATGATAATATGTATATACATATTAGCAAAATATAAGTTTCGAATTCAATTACGATCATTGGCGTGGAAAATTACGAATTTCACCTAGTTGTCGTTCATTAGATTACCCGCTGTCCTCGGTTAGTCCCTGACAAACAAAATTTACATAATGCGTGTTTAATATTAGGGTTCTCGTAAATTTCGTATTTCGGCTATTGTCACTGTTTCACTGTATAAATTGTAGGTTGTTCTCTAGTATAAGCTGGTAAGTTCTTTAGGTGAATTAGATGTGCCTAATATTTGCATATTGCCAAAAATATATTAAAAAACATTTAATTACAAATTGAATTTTAATTAAATGATTTTTATTTCTGTATATTAATAGGCCGTCGTGCGGCACAAGTGTGTGACTGTAACGCGATGGTTGTGGGTTCGATCCCCACTCGAGGAAGTGAAATATTTATTTACGTTTATATTTCCATTTCTTCGCTATAATGTCGAGGCAAAGCGCGGCGTTGAGATCTGCCACTCAACACGCAATGCCTCCAGAATTCAGCAGAAAGTGGGGAACGGAGTGTCTTAACACTAGGTTCTCTCTGCCTACCCTGCTGTGCGTGAAGCTGTATACTAGTAAAATAAAAAAAATACTCAGATTTACTGTTTCCATATTAATGTAAAAAGTAAATAAATGTAATCTACTTTAAATATGCGAGAGTAATACGAAATATATTGAAAGAGCTTTTCGAGTTTTTCTTCGTACGTCGCTTAAAGTCGGTAGGTATCAAGGACCCAGTTAGCGACGTGCTTATGAAGCGTTGGGGACGTCAAATAGCCTGTGGGGAGACACTTTGACCCAAAAACTTTTAGCATTCACACTGAACTTGTCACATATTTTCACTCAGTGGTCTTAATATTTTTGTACACAAAGTTATCAAACGTGTCTAGCAGTTGTCACGTTAAGTTGTTCTTACTTCGCGCAAATTAGATTTCTACTGACTAAAAGTTTTAACGAAACTTTCCGTTGAAGTCAGCTTCACGCTGTATCCCGCATATAGTAGGGTAGACAGTAGTGGGAACATAGTGTTAAGACATTATATTCCCAACTTGTGAACGTCGAAATTTTCGAAGCATTGCTTGTTGAGTGGCGGAACTCATCGCCGAGCTTTTCTGCCTTGGTGCCAGAGCCAAGAAATAAAAAAATATTAATAAATAATAATATTCTCTAGAGTGACAATCGAACCTACAATCAGTGGCTTTTAGAGTCGCACTTGTGTTCCTGCGCCACGACTTGTCTCGTGTAAGTTGTTCTGACATCTCACAAATTATATTTTTAAAAGCGTATAAGAATTTTGACGTACATTGATGATCGCATTGCTCAGTGGTCAGAGCGCTTGGTCGGGTTCCAGAAGGCGTGTGTTCGAGTCCCGCTACGTTAAAATTTTTATACGTTTTCTAAATAAGTATGTGATTAAAATATGTGCCACGCCCCATCACATTTGTCAGTTATATCGGAAAATTGCCATTGGATTATCGTTACTGTCAGTTCGTTATCGACAGAACTTGTTTCACGCTGATCGAAACCAAACTAGAGATTGGTGGTGCTGATATATGTATGTGACGAGAGGTGGTGGGGTAATTTTGTTGTTTTGTTATTTATATATGATTCTTGTTATTTCATTAATATATGGTTAAATAGGTATAATTTTAGATGACAATATTTAAGATTATTTTTTAGGCAGATATCAATTGGTAACTCTGTTTTCAATACTAAGTTGATTCAGTATTAAGACTTAACTTCGCGCTTTATCTCTAGCGGGGTAGTCAGAGAGAACGGAGCGCCAAACGCTACAGTTTCAACATACTTCTTTCACCTCGTCCACTGTCATCAACCTCTTCATATGCTAGGCATGTAACAGGGGGGTCCTCATGCTTCTTACATGACCTTCCTCCAGTATCTTTGACACTGTGATTTCGAAGGTCAACCGAGGTCTCCCTCTACCTCTCTTCATTAAGAATGATATATTGCGTGCAGATGCGAGCGATGCGAGAGCGTGCGACTGCTAACTCGACGGCTGCGGGTTTTATTCCTTCTCGGTAGAATGTATTACTATTTATTAATATGTAGGTTCCGTCACTCTAATACCAAGGCAAAGCGTGGCGTTGAGTTCTGCCACTTAACACGCAATGTCTTAAGAAATCAGCGGAAAGTGGGGGATGGAGTGTTTTAACTCTAGGTTCCCTTTGCCTGCCCTATTATATGCACACAATTTTTTCACCAGTCATTCCATCAATCGAAAAAGTTCTATAAATCTAACGCCATATTGACAAAATTAGAAAATCATACGCCAATAACTATTTGATATCGAATTGGTATGTAATTAAGAGAGTATTTAATTTTAAAGTATTCAGTATTTTAATTTTATAAGTTGGTATTGACTTACAGAAGTTAAAGATAATGTCATTTAAATATACTCAGATAGATTTCAGGTTTCATATTACAAGCTTACTACCCAATGTCCGATTGAGCTGAAATTTCGATTACGACTTCAGTTCTGATGGGAATGGACTTACATATAATCAATGTTGTTGTTAATCCAAAATGGCCGCCGTAAGAAAATATTTAAATTAAACCTTTGCGTTGTGTGCTACACACAGCAGCATAGGGAGTTTGCAGCAGGCGGTAGGTAGGCAGAGAGAACATTACACAGAACAACAATTAAGATACTCCATTCCCCACTTTCTTTTGAATTTTTCACCGCCGATCTTTAATGTTGGTGCTAAAGTAAAAAAGTGAAAATATTAATAGATAATAACTTATTCCTTCCGGTAAGGATCGAAACCACAACCGTCGCGTTACAGTGATACCTTTGTCTCCCTCGACGTAATCCAAATCCAAAATGGCCGTCGCAACAAAATGGCGGAATATTTATTTTTTTCAAAACTCAATTATAGGTATCTAATTTAAAAACTTGATTTGAATACACCATGAAAAATGTTTGTTTTTAATTAAAATTCTTTTAATTTTCGTTTCTGTATAGTGTACTGGAATGTCATATGTAATATTAACGATACAGTATCGACAAAGTGTAGTTAATTATTCGACAAAGCACCAGCGTGCGTGTTTCCAGTAATTTCTGCGCCGCCGGTGATCTATTGATAACTTTATGTTCGTAGTTTTGTATGATAACATGTAAAGGAAGTACTTAGTGAAATTACATTCGTATCTGTACGGTAATCAAATAACGCATAGTTCAATAAAATGGTTATATACTGGACGTATATATTTTTTTTAACTATTTCGATGAGATTTTTGTGGTGCAGCTGCACATCGTACTCGTTTCATTATGAACGTGACCTTCGTGGGTTCGATACCACTTGGGGGAATTAATTATTTTGATATTTCATCATTATTTTGATGACATATTGTAGTTTGATAACAAGTTATAGCGTAGTGTTGAGTTCTCCTGATCAACATGTATTGCCTTAATGGAGTGTCTTAACACTATATACCCTTTTATATGCGGGATACAGCCAGTGTTAAGAACATATGTATATGTACGTTATATACTTATGTGTATTGTAGAATTATTTTGCTGTTTTTTTTTGCTCACTATAATTTCGACAGGTAGTGTAGTATACGAGTATGACTTGTAATTAATATTATGCCTTATTTTTATCTTTTGTTTCTTCTTTTATATTTTAACTTCTTTTGTTTTACTGCTTTACCTTTTTTCACATAGCAGAATAGGAAGGAATGTAGGGTCATTTTTTTATTTGCAATGAAAAAATATATATAATTATCCAATCTTCGATTTATTAGATATTCTTTTTTTATCCCTCTACCTAATGTTAAGACATCTCTTACCCACAACTTTCCATACATTTTTGTGGCATTGTTCGTTGAGTGCAGAAACTTAACCATCTTTGTCTTCATAATATAACAAACAAAAGAATATTATTTCATGTAATATTGGATTTAGGCCAACAACTACTAGCTTAATCAAGTTATGTTAGGCAAATGTATAAGACGCATACAAATATAAGCATTCACTGTAATTTGTATTCTAATATTTATGATTTTTTGCTAAATGATGTGAATAAACCTCTTTAATACATAATTGGATAGGGTAAGCGGATAATTTATATGACATATTGTAGATTGCTACTGTTGCCTTATATGAAGTAATATATGTTATAATTTACTTAAAAACTTACACAAAATAATAAAAATGCGATGCGATTAATAATATATATTATTATTAATAAATTTTGCATATTTGTTTCGTTTTATAAATTATTCTTTAAGATGTTGTATGCGCAAGCTTAGATTATATAACAAACTAATCTTTATAGAACTTCTAAAATCAATAACAGGTTTTTTCCCTTGGACCCTAAACTTGGACAAATTCCAGTACAACCAATTCAAACTACAGTAAAGTCCGTTCCGCTACCAGTCCGCTCGACGGCCGCAAGCCGAGGTTCGAGTCCCGCAGGGGGCGGCCTTACAGTCGTCGACTTCCTCATAAGCAGTCACTTAATGCTTGCATTTCTTCAGGGACAGAGTACTGTCTACACTACCCAACCGGTGTCGCTGTTAAACCCAATAGGGCTTAAACCTCATGTTCGAAAAAAAACAGTATAGTGGAAATTAAACCCAGAATTCGGCAGAAAGTGAGGCCTTTATACTAGGCTGCCTCTGCCTACCCTACTGTTTGCGGGATACAGCATGAAGTTGATTTAATATAATTTTTAATTTTTTGAAGTAGAAATTAGTGAGAAACATAAGCATTGTTACATATGGATACATTGTCTCTATTACACAATGCAATATTTAAGTATATTATTTTTTGGAATTAAGCGGGCGGAGCTATATATTTGATTCGCTAAGGCGATACTTTCAAATGTTACCTCGCGGCCTAGTAACCGTTTGTACAAATAATATTGTGTAGAAAAAATGGCGTTAGTCTGCCCCTAAAATTCGAAGCACGAAAGTAAAGTAAAACGGAGTTTATTATTTCATAAAGAAACGTAAAGACTTTGGCTGTGTAGAAAGAAACCTTACTCTAATTTGTATGTAAAATGACATATTTATATTATATATATTTCAATAAATTTATTGAGATCAAACGTGACACAGGGGCACAATAGTGCAACTGTTAACTAAAAAGGTTGTAAAAAAAAGTTTTTGTGTCCGATTTCCATTTGAGGGAAAATATCCAATATTTATATTTGCTTGTTCTGCCACTCAAAACAAAATATTTTCACAATTTGGTGAAAAGCGGGTGGAGGCAGTCTTACTGGAAACTCTAAACATTTAATTAAAAATAGATTGATAGATAGATATAGATACTCCTGATTTGTTTAACAATAGACGAGAAAAACTATTTCTTTATAATTAACGTTCTTGTAATTTATTTTGTAAGATAAATCTAAGACAAATAATTGAAAAGGCACGTGAATTTAATAATCCGCTCTTTATATGCTTTGTTGATTTTCGGAAAGCATTTGACACTGTTAAATGGGATAGGAAGTGCTTTCGCTAGTGGGTGTGCCGCATCATCTGATTTGGTTCGTAAAGAGACTTTATGAAGATTGAACCGCAACCGTTCGCATAGACGGGGTTGTCTCTGAGGCTTTCAAAACTCAAACTGGTGTTCGGCAGGGATGTATTCCCTCTCCCCTATTATTTAACATCTACACGGAATACATCATGAGAACCACTTTGGAAAACTGGGATAAAGGGATTTCTATTGGTGGTCGAGTGATTTCAAATTTGAGATTTGCTGACGATACTACTCTCCTTGCAACATCATCACAAATAGACATAGAGCAATTCTTAATGCTCCTTAACACTAGCAGCTGTAATTTTGGCCTCACTATAAACAGGCATAAAACTAAAATGATGATTGTGGATCGAAAGACTAACAACCGCCCCGACTTAAGGGAGATATCAAAATGCGAAGTTGTCCAGAGCTATATCTACCTGGGATCCACAATCACAAACACTGGTACCTAAAAGAGGAAGAGGAGATAAAAAGAAGGTGTGCTATTGCGCGATCTGCTGTTGAAAAGCTCAAGAAAATATGGAAAAATCGCCACATAACCAAAAACACCAAGGTTCGGTTAATGAAATGTCTAGTATTTCCTATTTTCTTCTACGGAGCTGAATCATGGACGATCCAAAAAAAAAGCGTGAAAAAATTGACGCTTTTGAAATGTGGTGCTGGAGGCGTTTATTGAGAGTTACTAGACTGCTCACCGTACCAACGTCTCCATCTTAAAAGAGCTCGGCATCAAGCAAAGGCTTTCGTCGATTGTGCAAATGCGGATTTTAAAGATGTTTGGGTACATTACGCGGAGTGAAAACTCTCTAGAGCGCTTGATAATACAGGGAAGAGTCGAAGGACGGTGCTCTCACTGCCGATCGTCTACAAGATGGGCAGACATGATCAAGTCCTGCACTGGCTGCTCCATTGGGGAATGCACACACATAGCTGAGAAGCCCTTTTAATTGGGAAAGACAGCTCATGACTACGACCACTCCGACAGGAGCGTACGACTAAGAAGAAGAGAATTTATTTTGTGTGAATTCTCTTCACTAAAGCTATAATCAAATAACTTTTTCACAACTCTCATACTATTACTTTAACTGCTAAACTTTTAAGTGTAAATTTTCAAAACGTTTATTTTCAGTAATTCTTTTCCCTAATAAAGTGATAAATTATGGTTAATAGATAAATTATTAATAAAATTTAATTAGATGCCAGTCGACACGCCATTAACATTAGGTTCCCTCTGCCTACCCTGCTGTGTGCGGGATACAGCGTGAACTGATAATAAAATATCAATCGAATACGTAATCGTATAGAAAAGATTCAAAAATGGTTTTTATTAATAAACAAAAAGAAATATTAACTGCACAACATACGTAAGTACATAAACTAATGTGTTCATTTCCTAGGCTATTTCATACGAACGTATTTTCGGAAGCTAGAAAGCCATTTCCCGATGCTCGTAGCTGTATGGGTACTTCTCTACTTCCTTTTGTAGCGCCCGTAGAGCTTTGCGCAAAGCTATATGCAATTTTAGAAATATTATACAAAACTTTAAAGCAAATCCTATTTTTACTTTCTAGACTATTTAAGTAATTATTTTTTAAAGTGTCAAGTGTTAGGCTTAAGCTAAGTACTTATATACAGATAACTTAACAGAATTTTAATAATTATTATGACATTTTTTTAGATTTGAACTGTACTCAGCACACAGCTGTACTTAGACACTCCGTTTCCCATTTCCCATCGAATTCTGGAGATATTGTGTGTTGAGCAGTGGAACTCAAAGCCGCGCTTTGCGTCGTCACCAGAGCGAAGAAATGAATATATAAATTAAAATATTTCATTTCCTCATGTGGGAATCGAACCGGAAGTCGCGTTGACAGTCGCACACATCTTGTGACTCCGCGTGACGACTGGCCTCAATTATTATTTAATTAACATTAATATTTTTTCTATATTTCTAGAGAAACACTATATCCGTTAGCGTAGTATGCGAACTAACTGTATAATGAAAACTAATTTGTACAGCTTAATCTGTATTATTAGTATACAGGGTGTTTATAAGTATTTATTTATTTTATCTTTATATATAATAAAACAGTAAAAATATTTTGTCTGCATATTAAATATTTTTGACTGTCTATCTGTCTGTCTGTATGTATGGTCACGCACATCTCCGAAAATACTTAACCGATTAATTTCAAACTTTCACCAGTTGCTTTGTTTTAACTCAACTTGACATCTTAAGTTTGTTTCATCAAAATCGGTTCAATAAAAAAAGGTTATCGGCATTTGAATGAACACAAAGGATGAGTTTGCCTGCAAATATAAATCAATCTATATCTATACTTATACTTATAATAAATCTGTATTTGTTTGTGATAGATCTGTTTTTAACCGACTATTAATACAAGGAGGAGGTTCTGAATTAAATATTTTTGATTCAATACATATTCGATTCATTTAATTATTTGAATTCGATTTCGATATTGGATTATTCGATTCGATTTGAGTATTTTTTGTGCAATCAATACATACAGTTATGTTACAAAGAATATTATAAATCCTTACTCAAATCAATAATTTAACATTTAAGGCTGCATCCGAACGAGTGAATTATTAGTCATTGACATGAACACATTATGGCTGTCATTCAATACTGCTTATTAAATGTTTATTATGATCATGTATGTTAGTTCAAGCGGGTAAAGCCGCGGGCAGGCCGCTAGTATAATAATAATATTGTTAAATTTTGTTTTTAATTTAGATGCTTTACCATAACACTCCAGTACATTTTGAAAATATTTTAGATTTTCAATGATGGATGATATTTTTAGAATTAATCTAAAAAAATCTGTGAAAATAGCAATGAGGCCCGTCGTGGCGCTGGGGCACAAACGTGCGACTATAAACGCGACAGGTTGTTCTGTTCTGTTCTTTTGAATATGGCGTTCCGGATCATTACCACCCCCGGCATTTAAAACCGGCGTGAAGTAGTGGCTTTATGTCACTGCGTTTCGCATTAGGTAATGCCGGGCTCCGGCGCCCAACCACCTCAAAAGCTGGCAACGTACCAGCAGCTCCTCTGGTGTTACACGGTGTCGTGGGCGGCGGTGATCACTTACTATCAGGTGACCCGTACGCTCGTTTGCCATGCTTTTTCCATAAAAAAAAGCGTGCCAGATGAGCACAAAATCACTTCGCCAATGTCCCGTTGTATGGAGAACACACGAAAGAGGTTGTACGGTAAAAAAAGGAGATAATATTATACAACAGAGCAATGCATGTTTAAAAGAGATCCAGTTAAAATACTGCCTTCACCTATAACAAGACAAGATTTGCTATAATTAATATTTTCATGTCGTCGCTACGTTTAGAAAGAATTACACAGCGTTGATATCCGCTACTCAACACGCGATGCCTCCAGAATTCGGCAGAAAGTTGGTAACGGAAGTGTCTTAATGAAAACAGAATATCTTAACACTAAGTTTCGTAAAGCTAAAAAATACATATAAATAAAAATTAAACGTAGAGTTTTGGTTTTGTATAATTAATTTTGCGTAATAGTCAGGTGTTCTCTTTTAGGTACAAACATTT
>DWGR01004110.1:0-11460 GCA_018247715.1 Heliconius burneyi | reverse complement strand
TCCATTTTCTCGCTTTAGTACAAAATAAAACAAAAGAAAAAGTGGCGCTAAGTTCCACCACTCCACACGCAATGTCTCAATTTAACTTCGTGCTGTATCCTGCAAATAGCGGGGTAGGTAGAGGGAACCTAGTGTTAAGACACTTTCGTTCCCCTTTCACTTTCCGCGGAATTCTGGAGCCATTACATGTTGAGGGCGGAACTTTATTAGTACAAGGAAATTACAATATTAAATATTCCTCAAGTGGGAGTCACAGTGGTCACTTCTTTCAACAGGGACGTACATGGAAAGAATTTTAATATAATTTGACGTTAATAATCAGTACTGCTTTTATTTCTTAATTATTTTTGGATACAAACAGTGAAAATAAAAACGACCATAATATTCTATCAAGAAGTTAACTTATAATATATATATTTTAATTCAATTTAAAAGAAATTGGCTTCCAATAAGTTTAGATTACTAGAAGGCTTATTAGTAATTCCCAATATAATTTAATATTCACCGCGAGGAACACCAGAGTAACCAGTGCTGGAATTAATTATTTATATTAACATATCTAGCGTAGTACTATAATTTGTGAAATGGTAAATATATCATATACTATTTTTAACAATTTTAAACTGAACACGCAATGCCTCACGAATACAGCGGGAAGTGGGGAACAGCGTCCTTAACACTAGATTCCCTCTAGAAATAACATAATTTTATTTTTGATATCATATTATTTATGGGATTCAATTTAGTAGTTCAGTTTATTGCTTGATTTCTATTTTATCCTCTATCGCACTAAGCTACCTTCTATTAATGTCAATTAGAGCGTTAGTGACGGGAGAAGTGTGTAGTGAAATGGCAAGAATGTTGCACCTATAAAGAGAAGAGTTGAGGGTGACTTGAAGCATTTCAGTAAAATAACAATGTAAAACTAGCATGTCGATCGTAATGCTTGAACAAATTTTTAGTTTTAAGATAATTTTGACGTAATATTAGATTTTATGTCATTTTGTTGAGCTACCGAGTTCAACGCTGCGCTTCTACCAAAGCGGGGAATTACTTCCTCAAAAGGGAATTAACCCTATAACCTGTTGCGTTTATAGTCGCATGCTTGTGCCTCTGCGCCCCGACCGGCCTCTACAATACGAGTAGATTTATATTATTTTATAAAGCTTATAAAGCATCTTCGCACTTGTGTTGAGGCAAAGCGCGGCGTCGAGTTGCCACTCAACCCGAAAAGCCTCCGGAATTCGGCAGAAAGTGGAAAACAGAGTATCTTAACTACCCTGCTGTGTGCGGGATACAGCGTGAAGGTGAAGTTTCTATATACATACAAACAGAAGTTAGGGCCGCATTTTGTCTAGAATAGGTAAATATAACTTCTCGTATTATTCAAAGTGCATACAGCACGCGTAACTGCGAGATAACGTAACATTTACCGTAACCAAGTTAAATATAATATATGCTTTCCCGTGTGTGTGGCTTAGAATAGGATCACCCTGGTACTGATGGTGTCGTAAGAAGCGACTAAAATACGAGTGGGAGAGTCACGTCGCCAGCAATGGCAACACGCATGGGCAGACTCGACCGGATCGTTACCATCCCCGGCATTTTAAACCGGCTTAAAGTAGTGGCTTTATGCCACTGCGTTTCGCATTAGGTAATGCCGGGCTCCGGCGCCCAATCATCTTAAAAGCTGGCAACGCGCCAGTAGCTCCTCTGGTGTTACGCGGGGTTATGGGTGGCGGTGATCACTTACCATCAGGTGATCCGTACGATCCTTTACCATGTGTTTTTCCATAAAAAAAATTGCTTATTGTTTCACAGTATATACTTATACAGTTGCTTAGAACAAAATAATATTTTAAAATAATGGAGTACTCGTATACGCTTTGACCGGACTTAATTGTTTTAGATATTGTAATTAATCTAGAATGTATAAAATATTTGGATTTATATAATTATCTTGCATTTGAAAGATTCATTAAAGAATAACTGAAATAACTGTTGAAAAGGTAACATGGCTTAATTATTACAAAATCATTTTGGTTAAATATATATATATTTTTAATCTTATTTACATCAGAGAATGATATTAATAGAATTAAACATAGCTTCCAAGATGATATAATTAAGAGAGGAAAGGACCTTTTAGTAACGTAAAAACAAGGCGCGGACTTTCAACACAAATATTATATTATGTCGAAGCAAAGCGCGGCGTTGAGTTTTGCCACTCAACACGCAATGCCTCCAGAACTCAGCTGAAAGTGGGGAACAGAGTGTCTTAACACTAGGTACCTTCTGTCTACCCTGCTATGTGCGGGGGATACAGCGTGAAGCTAAAAAAAACAAAAAAGAAAAGCCAGCAACACTACCCTAGAGACGGGATAATAAGATGTCGTTACGTAGCCCTCAGGAAGTGTCTACTTGCTTCTTTACAAAAATATTACCTTTTTTCATTTACAAAAAGAATGGAGCCTTTTCAAGGTTCTTTGTTTATTAACTGTATATATTTATCATACATAATATAATTAAATCTTAATTGTATTCATTTATAATGGTGTGACTGTAACGCGACGGTTGTGGGTCCCGATCGAGGAAGTGAAATATACGTACGTTTATATTTCCATTTCTTCGCCCTGGGGTCCAGGCAAAGCGGAGCATTGCGTTCTGCCACTCAACACGCAATGCCTCCAAAATTCTGTAAAGAGTTGCCTGTGCCTATCCTGCTGTGTGAGTTAAGTTTTGTTGTTTTTTTATTATTTTTACGCCATACGCAAGTTCTTTATTTTTTGTCGAATTCAGTGTCTTGCGCATATTAAGTTCTTGCTGCCTACACATATGTAAGAAATGTTAATATAAGAAAATAAAATGCAGTTTTAGCACAAACAGTGTAATTATAACAAACTATCCTATGGGACTAAGATTATCGCGTGTTGGTAGTTTGCCAGCGAGTTTTAATATGAATGAGACTTTACTACCAGCTATGAAGACTGTAAAGTGTTTACATAATGCAAATTTTCTTACGACACCTCTCTGTTGCGTGTACTTACTTCATATAGATGTAGCAATTCTGCATTCTATATAATATCTGCTGGTCTAGAGGCCAGTCATGGCACAGGCGCACAAAATGTGCCTTTAAGAACGACTGATTGTCGGCGCGAAGAGCTGCGTTGAGTTCCGCCACTCATTACGCAATGCCTCCTGAATTACTGTAGTAAGTACTGTGTGCGGGATACAGTGTGTGTAAGTTATGGAGGCATTTGTTTGTTGAGTAGTGGAACTCAACGCCGCGCTTTGCCATAACACCAGAGTGAAGAAGTGGAAATATTAATTTAAATAAATATTTCATTTCCTAGTGAGGATCGAACCCACAACCAGTCGATTATTATTACTTTAGATAACAGTCATTAATCTGCAGTACTTCTTCAATGCAGTTCAACTTGTCTCCAAAGGTATAAGCGCATTAAAGTTCCGCGTAACTCGCACACTGGGACACAGATCGTAAAAATACTTTACGTTGTAAGAACGAAAGCTGATATTAATAGTTCGCACGCTGAAACTGTAAATTATAGAAACGGTTTCTTTTGGTTTCTTTTCAACTTGATTGCATTTTATGTGCTTATTATGTTTATTCGTGGACATTTTAAAATAAGGAGTTGGCAAAAAGAGCCATTTTACGCCGTGTCCCTTCATTAATCACCGAATTTAAAATATACCCAATATTTTCGATCAGTTAATTCAATCGAATTTAGCGCCGCGCCTTTCCTTCCGCACTTGTCTTACAAAAGTGATAAAATATAAATATGAGATATACTCGTATATATTTTTTTCATAAAAAAATGTTAATTATAATATTTTTTTTACTAAAAACTACTTAGTTTTAGTCGTGTGTTTCCAGCTTAGAATAGGATCACCCTGGTACTGGTGGTGTCCTAAGAGACGACTAAAGTACGAGTGGGAGAGTCATGCCGCCAGGAATGGCGACACGCATGGGCAGACTCGACCGGATAATTACCACCCTCGGCATTTAAAACCGGCGTGAAGTAGTGGCTTTATGTCACTGCGTTTCGCATTAGGTAATGCCGGGCTCCGGCGCCCAGCCACCCCAAAAGCTGGCAACGCACCAGTAGCTCCTCTGGTGTTACGCGGTGTCGTGGGCGGCGGTGATCACTTACTATCGGGAGACCCGTACGCTCGTTTGCCATGCTTTTACCATAAAAAAAAATATAATTAAAATGAATTCGTACCCACTGTCTCGTAATCACGTTATTTCGCAAACAAAATGAGTTTTACAATGAGTTCATTGCACTCGAGTAATTTCTTAATTTGGTCCTTGAATGACTTCCAACCATTTTGGAATCCATTTATTATTAAGAAGTTCATGTCTCATATGTAGTGTATTTCATTTAAATGTTAAAAAATCATAGGCAGAGGAAACCTAGTGTCATGACACTCCATTCCCGACTTTCTGTCCAATTCTGGAGGTATTGCGTGTTAAGTGACACAACGCCGCGCTTTGCCTCGACTCCAGAGCGAAGAAATGGAAATATAAACATAAATAAATATTTAACTTCCTCGAGTGAGGATCGAACCTACAACCATCGCGTCACAGTCACACCCTTGTGCCGCTGTGCCACGAAAGCCTCAAAAACTACATGCTCATAAACATACAATTGGTAAATATATATTTATTACAAAGTACACGTGAGGATGTTTTTAAGCATTTATATATATATGCTCGTAGATTTATTTCAAACGACCAAACCGACCGACAAATTCAAAAATTCAACGATTTGAAGATCAAGTCGTTGTTTTCATCAGTGTGTTGAACTAATTTGGACTTAAACCATTGAATATAATATAGCAATGTGAATATAATGTACGTCTTTATATAGAAAAGAATGCTATAAAATTTTCGCAGGCAAACTAATGCCTTGAGTTCATTCAAACGACGATAGCTTTTTAAAATAAACCGATTTTATAAAACAAACTGAAGATATTAAGTTAAGTTAAAAAGAAGCAATTGGTGAAAATTTGAAATTAATCGGCTTAGTATTTTCAAAGATGTGCGTGTGACAGACAGCCAAGAAATTAAAAAAAAATACTTCTATTATTCTTTTTAAATTTCCCTCTGCCTACCCTGCTGTGTGCAGGATACAGCGTGAAGCTGATTTAATTTATGTGATTTTGGCTTTCTCTTTTTGTGTAATATAGTCACGTTTTTACCGTATATTCTCTTTCATATGTTTTTTTTTTATGGAAAAAGCATGGCAAACGAGCGTACGGGTCACCTGATAGTAAGTGATCACCGCCGCCCACGACACCGCGTAGCACCAGAGGAGCTACTGGTGCGATGCCAGCTTTTAGGCGGTTGGGCGCCGGAGCCCGGCATTACCTAATACGAAACGCAGTGGCATCAAGCCATTACTTCACGCCGGTTTTAAATGCCGGGGGTGGTAATGATCCGGACGAGTCTGCCCATGCGTGTCGCCATTGCTGGCGGCGTGATCTCCCACTCGTTTTCCTTTCAACATGACATTGACGAAGTGATTAGTGCTGAACTGGCACGCTCGGCACGCCATAAATAAAGAACAATAACAATAGTCATGTAGTTCAAGCGGGCGAAGCCGATGGCAGGCCGCTAATATATAATAAAACTCTATCCATTTCAGACAAAAATATTAAATGTACACACAAAATATTTTTACTGTTTTATTATATATGGAGAAGAGATAGAGATAGATATTAGTTTTATGTTAAACAATTATGTAATTGCATGCTGTGTTTACCGTTATATAGTTGTACAATTACATTTTTTTGTATTGTATGTGTTAGTATTGTAAGCATCGTTGTAACAACTGCTGGTTAAACTTTTACAAATAAATAAATATTTAACTAAATTAACATACGTTTGTGTTCCCTGTTTGTATGTAACGCACTTATAACAAATTTTAATATAAAATATATTTTAAAACCTGCTTAACGTTAGCGAAAATTCCATAAAGATATGGTGGTAACTACTCAATTTCATGAATGTACACGTTGACGCACTAATTAATGCAGAACGTACTATCTACGATCGAATCTTCGACCTTTCCTAGTAACCTTTAGTTAGTATATAACAAACAAAACTAACATTTGTGCAGTTAGTGGGTGTGAAAAGTTTTTCTGCTAAAATCTGTCGCTCAAGCCGCTTATAGGATTACAGTGCGCCATAATGAGGATTTTGTAAAAAAATTATCGTTCACAAATTGGCAAACTTAACGGGGCCGTGACCAAGTGATATTCTAGCATGTTAAATTTTAAATATTTGATTAATCATATGAACATAAAGTAACAACTACTCTGAGTGAAAGGCCGGCGTTGAGTTCCGCCAAGTAGCACACAACGTTTCTAGAATTCGGTGGAAAGTGGGTTACCAGAGCGAAGGAATATGGAAAGAAATATTTCCTAGAGTAGTAATCCACAATCTGCTCCGCTTACAGTCGTACGCTAGTGCTGTGCCACAATCCGCCTCAAGTATAACTTCTTGACTATGTAATAGACAAGCTACTCTATATTTCAACAAACAGTGAGTCAAAGTTACCTGAAATATAATAACACGCTATACAAACTTAAGCCCATCCTAATAGCTAGTAGCGTAAGGAAATCTGAGATCAATTTGATCTTATAATGAGATGTAATCGAGAATTTTCAATAGGATGAGGAGTCTGGAGCTTATTACAAATTCCTTTATAACTTGATATTCAGTACAGATATCTAGAGCCAAATGCTTTAAAGGTTTGAATAAAGTGAAACCATTTTCCGCGGTGTACGTAAGACTTCGACTTTTGGTAATCTTTGGTAAAAGTTCAGTGACGATCGACAATGTGTTTGTGGTAGAGCGATTCTGGATAATTAATCTATATGATATTTCATCAGTAAAACGACGCAGAGTAGAGTTTGGACTTTTAATTTTCCCTGATGGCTAGAAAAAACTAAGCTACTAAGAAGATAATAAATTATAATTTATTTAAAATGAAATAAAGAATTTCAACTTCCAAAGTAAAAAAAGACATTGGTCTTTTATATAGTAAAGAAACAAACCTTTTTTATAAGCTTTTATGTAACTTGCCGTGTTAGTGTCAATTTGACCTACTTCTCATTGCCCGATTCAGCTAAGCTTTAGATTACGAGAAAAATCAACCCCAACATCTAAACAATATTACACCAATTTAAATGGTAACTTTTACTTTGACTTTCTATTTCAGTTAATCAAGAGAAGCAATCAAACGTAACAATATCTCCTAATTAATTACGCTCGGAAATGCTCCGATATTGAAATGTATTAAAAGGTGTTCGAATCATATCGAATATTTATTAATTTAAGATAATTCTTAAGGTAATAAATATTTACGAAAATGGATGGACGAAGGACGAATCGGAAACGTGTTTTAGAAAGTGGTATCAATACTTCATACTAATATTGATTATTATTTGGATGAACCGCACTAGCTTTGAATTAGAATTAAGAAAAAAAATGTGTTTCTTAATAAAGGACCAACTTTTCGCCGAATATTTGAAGCTTTGCGTGTTTAATATCGGAACTCAACGCCGCGATTTTTGCCTTGGTACGAGAGCGGTGAAATGAAAAATAATTTAAAAAATATTTATTTCATTCACCCGAGTGGGAACCGAACCCAGAACTAGTGCATCACAGACATAGGCTTGAGAAAAGAGGTCCTTCTTCAATCATTCGTCATGATTTTAAATACAAGCCATTAAAATGAACAAAACTTGTTACACATATACGAGTATTTTAGTATTTTAGTTTGTATCAAGCTCTTAGAATCAGTTAATGTTATATCGTGTTGTCATTTCTTCGCTAATGTAACGATTTTTACAAGATATTTCCTAAAAATTTATCTTATAGGTAATGTATTATTGTTGCTTATCAGATATTCCAGATTTTTTACTTTTAAAAGTTAAAGATCTGGTAGTCTAGCTTGAAAGAAACTTCCATTGACACAAATTTATTACTTCTTTCATTTTATTATTTTTTATGTGTAGTTGAACTCTTTTACTATATATAGTGAGTGCTTCATGGAATTTTTCAGATTTTCAACTTTTATATGTCAGTGGACGAGACAAATAACGGTATTTTTGTCAATAAAAAAATCAGCATTTATAATTCTCAAAGTAGGGTATGAACTCACAACCATCGCGTTCATCTGATACTCGTACATCTGATCATTTAAAGGAAACTGTTCTAACATCGTCTACAGTCACATTAACATTACTCAATAAGTGCAGCGAAAGCAGAACATAAAGAAACAAAAACAATCTCCGAAACGTTTAAAGCGTCTGTCATTGTCTCGACGAGGGCTTCAATGAAGCCGATGTCGGTAATGGGGACACTATTAAAAAGTAATTTACGTTTGCTACGTAAAGCTACACACGTTTAATTACGTTTGGGAAAAATTTCAATTATGTATTTTCGTTTGTACGCTCTGGTAAGACTAAGCATGTTATGTTTTAAATTTCAGCGGAATGTGGTCATCGCAAATGAAATTGACAGATTGCCTCTATCTACTCTGCTATGGAAAATTCAATATTAATATTGTTAGCGTACTCTTGTAAAAGAGTTACGAAAATATGTTAAAAACATAGACAATATGTGTTTTTATACTATTTTTTAAAAACGTTAACCGCTTCCGATTTCTAACAAAATACATTTTTTTCCAGTTTCAATTTGTATCCTCAATAACTAATTTCCCTGAGTGTGAATGCACATGCACAACAAACTCGGTGCACTTATAGCTTAAATTTATTTGTGTGTACATACTCGTACATACATTATGAGCTACATGGGATTTCAACCTGCGATAATAGCGTACAGCCAGACACATCGCTAGCGCCTAAAGTGATTGTGGTACAGCAAATCGGCTTACCTCAACAGGTCGATGGCAGTAATACTAATTGCTCTATTAAACACTCAGTGCACCATTTAGTTATTGGTAATGCCATTGTTTGAGCACAACCTATATTATACGAGTATATTTACAGTGACGCAGTTTGGTGTGTGAATTAAACACGTGATGGTTGTGAGTTCTATTCCCAATTGGTTGAAAATAAATTCGCCAATCGCGCAATCTAACACCCAAGATTTCTAAAACAATGGTAAAGTGGAGATTAGGATTATTTAATATAAAATTAATTCTGCTTAAGATATAAAAAAGACAAGTCTTCATTGAGAATGAAAGAAAACAC
Source organism: Heliconius burneyi (assembly GCA_018247715.1). Taxonomy (NCBI): domain Eukaryota; kingdom Metazoa; phylum Arthropoda; class Insecta; order Lepidoptera; family Nymphalidae; genus Heliconius; species Heliconius burneyi. Next base: position 2,214 of record DWGR01004110.1, on the reverse strand, counting down.
AATCAATATTGGACCTACCACCTGTTTCACTAAAGACAATGCTTATGGATAACATTTCCATACTGCGCCAAAAGTCTATTCAGCGATTTAAGCCTACTCCATAGTTTAAGAAAGGATTGTTTCAAGTAAGACGAAGGCTTAAGAGAAAGTTTAAAGAGTTCCTTACACTCTTATGGTTAAGTTGAGCTATTGCTAGCATTTGTTTCGTTTTAGCAGTTGATTTTCTAGCAACTTTTCCCGGCAAAATCTTTTCCTGCAACTTGGTTCGTATTAAAATGTATTACTAAATTGTGTAGTACATGTACATGATTGTATAAAACTTATATAACCACCGCGATACAGGCAGAATATATTATCTAAACAATATTTATATTTCATTGTCTTTGTGGTGCCCCTTGCACTGTGAAGACCTCATGTACGTACGTACAGATATGCGACTGCAAGGTTTTAGGATTGATTCCAATTTGGGGGAATGGAATGCGTAATAGCTTTATTTCGTCGCTCTAATAATAAGAAAAAGCATTACGTTGAGTTCCGCTATTAAGAACGGAATGCCTCAAGAATTAGGTGGAACGTGGGGAACGGAAGGGTTTTAAAGGATAACGGAGTTTCTTAACATTAGGTTCCCAGGTTCCTTTTACTTACCCTGCTATACGGATAGTGAAGCTAAAAAAACTAAAAACGAATAATTTACAGTCTTAATCATCTCTTGTTTTCTCAATCTGCAGCATATTATGTGAACTAAAAAAAATATGAGAAGCTCAATCAATATAGAATAGCCGGTCTTAATCCATTTCCAACCACACCGTGACGACACCAGGTGTTGTCATTGATTGACGTGTCGTTTACCAGACGCAGTTTGATAGCGACCACGTGCTAAAGCATTTCTACAATACAATTTTATTAAAATATTAGATTTTTTTTATAACTACATATTATAAGTTAATGTAGATTAACAGTTTAATGATGATTAAAAACTTTATGAATAGATCATAGAAAAAAATATATTGTAAAATGAACAAACATACATAGTGCTATTATTATAGGTGTGTTCGCTTTATGGTTAGATGGAACGGAAGGATGGAATGAGGCTAATTTTGAGCCTCATTCAAACCTCATTGAAATCTCATTTACAAAAGATATTTTGTCTAATGATGCTTTATTACACACGAAACAGTTACAGAGTATCTTATCATTAGGTTCTTAGGTAGGCAGAGGAAACCTAGGAACCTAATGTTAAGATCTCTTCTCCCATCAAGATACTTATGTTTTCCACTTTTCGCCGAATTCGAGGTCTTGCGTGTTCAGCGGTGAAACTCAATGTCGTGCTTTGCTTCGTCACCAGAGCGAGGAAATTAAAATATTGAACATTTAATACTTCAGAGTCGGTCAGATTTAAAAAAAATCCAAACAATCCCTCAAACCCTATTTCACCTCCTTAGGGTCAAAATTTTTGAAAATCCCTTCTTAGTGGTTGCCCGGATTACAAAAATAAACATCTGTCAAATGTCACGTTTCTACCGTCAGCGATTACAGCGGTTACTATTTTTTACGTTCATAAAATAGCTATATTTCTAGAGTTAAAATAAATAATTATTTTGTGTTATGGCAATTTGATTGCGGCTTCATTTCCTAGGATGAATATGTTTTGTATCATAAATTTGTTATTTTTTTGCTTCACTCTGTATCTGTATCACGCATATACCCGTATCAGGGTAAGCATTTTTTAACACGAGATTACCTACCTCGTCTTAAAACTCCACCTGCCTCCAAATTTAGCGATATATGTTTTCTTTAGCAAAGCGAGAAAAATATAATAATTAATTCTCCCGAGTGGGAATCGAACATATATAAAAACTGTATTAGATGCACCGTTAGACGATTTTCAGTGCTGTTGGTTTAAAAATAGAGTATTGAAAATATTTTTTATTACATATTGCAGTAAATTCATATAATTCAATACTTCCATTACATTTATGATGAATCAAAAAGAGGTGCATGCAATATATACTGATTTTAGAAAAGCGTTCGATATGGTAAAACATCACTTGTTATTAAAAAAAATTGAACACATGGGTATACATGGCAGTTTGTTAAGATGGATTGAGTCATACTTAAAAAACCGTTCGCAATTGGTATATATCCGTGGATTTACATCAGCACAATATAAAGTACTTTCTGGGGTTCCCCAAGGATCACACCTTGGTCCTTTGT
>DWGR01004109.1:0-11460 GCA_018247715.1 Heliconius burneyi | reverse complement strand
ACTTGAAATGCAAAACTAATTCATTATTATATTTTTACGACATTACGTAACATATAATTATAAAAACTAATATGACATTGAATATATTTGAAGTATCATTGAATGTATTGACATAAATAGGCTATCGTGGCGCAGTGGAACTGCATCTTACGATAAACGCGATTGCTTAGGGTTCGATCCCCAATTCTCTACTCAGGTGAATTAATTACTTTCATTTCTTCATTCTAACATGACAAATTACGCCGTTGACTTACGCCACTCAAAACAAATTATAATGAATTTCGGCGTAGAGTCTGGACACTAAGTGCTCCCTGTGCCTACCTATCCCACCCTATTAAAATACAATATTGTTATATAGGTACATTATGATGGGTTTTATTGATTTGACGTCAAGTAATCTTTACCGTTAAAAATAAAAAGAACGATATATTTCAAATAACATAGTTTCAAATGACTTAAATATTTAGAATACTATGCAAGTGCGTGAACATTTTTAAAACAAGTTAGCAATCGACATGAGTGTCGATCCAATTGTTTGTTGAACAAAGACACTCTCTACAAAGAAAGCTGCTTTCGTTCCACTAACTCCTTTTTACCAAGTGCTAATGTCTATTTTACTTACAGCACGTTTGACAAATCGTGGCCCTCAAGTTAACTGTAACTAGAATTTTGAAGAAAACCTTTCAGAGCGGCCATGACTCGATGATCGTGCTATACTTGTGTAGTTTTTAACATATTTTTAAAGATAACTGTAGGTTGTGGCGACAGGACGCGTGATAACGCTTGTTATCTATGTTAATTACTTCGTTTCATTTTACTTTTTATCTGAATAGGTACGACTTTGGAAGTTTGAGTTATATATTGAGTGATAATGCTGTATTGAGAGATGTGAATTGTTGTTAAATTATGTAGAAATCTAAAGATTTAAAAAAGTTAAAAAAAATGTATTCCTAATAAAAGTTATAAGATATTAATAACTAAAACATAACATATTTCATATGAAATAACTAATTTCCTTTATATTTGTCTTTCAGTACGCGATCTTCCTCCTCGTGATAATCATAGTGCAAGTGGTACTAGCGGTACTCATGTTTACTTACGCCGACAACATCAAAGACGCTCTGGTCACCTCCGTGAATAAGTTGTTCGACAAGCGCAGTGTGGACCCAACGGCAGCTACCGTATTCAGTAATATTGAACAACAGGTAAGGAGGAATCTATCGGATACATATATGAAGTCGGATAATCAGAAATAATTTTGTATCCGTAACCTAAACGGATATATCCTGATCCGTATCCATTCTTGAAATGTTACATCTGTAACATTTCTGGTAAGAAAGATTACAGGCTTAAATCTATTTAAGTACAGCCTGTTAATATATTTAAAATTAAGATAATTGCAAATGTATGCACAATAGCTACCATTAGTGTACATAAAAGATGTAAGTTTTATTTTAAAAAAGTAACTGTTGTTGAGATGATGGGAAGTTTTATGTTTTTTTTTGGCATGGCAAACGAGCGTACAGGTAACCTGATAGTAAGTGATCACCGCCGCCCACGATACCGCGTAACACCAGAGGAGCTACTGGTGCGTTGCCAGCTTTTGAGGTGGTTGGGCGCCGGAGCCCGGCATTACCTAATGCGAAACGCAGTGGCATAAAACCACTACTTCACGCCGGTTTTAAATCGGCTTCATTCAATTCAAAAGTTCTTACAATTCTATTCTATTAAAAATATTATAAATTCCATTTCCTTAAGTGGAATCGAAGCCACAACCTGACGCGTTTACAGTCATTTATAGGTTGTTAATTGCTAATATTACATTTTCACTCAAATGTATATTATATATAACGAAATTAACAAAAAAATTAAGTAATTTCAATAACACACATTCAAATATTTCGCGTTAATTCTCTACGTATTTACGTATGTATGGTGCAAACATAAATTTCCAACTGGTGAATTCTGTCAAGGTGAATATATGAATGACTAGCCTTTGTAAGTTTTAAATGTAAATTACTGTAATAAGTCCATGGTTTTTAATAATTTAAGGTCATTTGAACTAATTTAGTTTAAAATGGAGATAATGATAATATTCTTTGCACATTTTGTCATAGAAACTCAATATAATAGGTACTTAGAATAAATCTTTAATTTTACTAATTTTTTTCCTACTTCTCATTAAATAGATAAGTTTTTATTAGATAAAATGTTGTTATAAAGAACGTTGCTTAAAAATTTTATTATACCTAATTTTTGGTGCTAATATTCGTATCTATTAAGGTCATTCTACGAGGTGTCGATTTAGGTAATGTATACCATTTTCATATTATATCGAAATTTCCGCTTCCACTGGCCTAGGCAGTGTATTTATTTTTTGTATTATCACATTGCCATTTCGTGAAACTTTCTAGTTAGTATCTTATTAAGAGCAAAATAATATTTTCTTTACGTTATAAAAGCAAAAATCTTATCAAACAAACCAAAATCAAATCAGCTTCTTTACGCTGTATCCCGCACACTGCAGGGTGGGCAGAGGGAACCTAGTGTTCAGACACTACGTTCCCCACTTTCCGCCTAATTCTGGAGGCAATACGTGCTGAGTGGCGGAACTCAACGCCGCGCTTTGCCTATAGAAGTGGAATATAAATTTAAATAATTATTTCATTTCTTCGAGTGGGGATCGCAACCCACCACCAGTCGATTTTACAGTCACATTTTGTGCTCTTGCGCCACCACTGGCCCTTTATCAACCCTTTTCTATTATTTCGCCATACAGGAATTGATAATCAAGCTGCAATTGCCGAACAAAGAGCACGTTATTCAGCTTCAAATCCTGCTACGTGTACATTTTTACATCAATACCAATTAATTCATAACAAGGCTTTCGTGGCTCAATAGAATCATTACTGACTGTAGACGCGTCTTATAGGTTCGATCCCCACTCGGACCAAAAATTGGGATTGTTTTGCAACTATGAAGTTACTAACGAATGCGTTATGACTAATTCCTTATAAATCAATAAGCGTATCAATTGTATTACGTTTTATATAAATAGTAAAACATTAATTATTTAATTTCCAGCTCGAATGCTGTGGTAAATACGGCGCAACAGACTACTCAATAATCCTCCCCAAGTCCTGCTGCTCGAGTCTCAGCGCTGTCGGCAGGCTCCTTGGCGACCATTGCACCTTAGCCGACGCTAATTCAGTCGGTTGCAGTGTCAGAGTCGGCAATTTATATGAAACCTGGAACAAAACCATTGCTGGTGTCGCCATTGGAGTTGCTTGTGTTGAGGTGAGATATAATATTTTTCTTTTTTTTTTTAAATTGGAATTGAGTAGTAAAAAGTCAGTTTTCAAAACTGACTCTTATTTATTATCTGCTCTCAAAATGGCGTGTGGCGCCTCGGTTCGGTAATCATCGGAAATATTTGGTCAAATAAAATAATGATGGCGAACTTCACATCGTATAGCCTCGCACAAATATGTGATACAAATATTATATTAATAATTTTCGTTATAAACTATATTTTAATGTAGGTAATCTTTAGCCTTTCTGCCATTGAGTTAAAGCTCATCCGTTGACCACACACAAACACACACAACAAATAGAAAAATAATGTTGCACAATTGCCACGATGGATTTGTTTCGATATATTGATATGTATTAGATAAAATTGTTAAATAAAATAATTCTTGGTACCTACTGCTAGCAATATAGTATATTTGATATTTTTTGTCAACTCTATGTATTTCCATTCGACCGCATTCGCAAATAAAAGCTAGTCAATAATATACAGTAAAACCTGCTTAATGCTTGGTGAGATACCAATCTCACCAAGCATTTTATAATTTTTTAATGTGGTTTAAAGTTTTAAGTTGTCTCATTTACATAAATTTCTTTGTAAACAAACATATCGAAGCCTATCCCAAACTGACAAAATATCACACTTAAACGGTGCTTTAAGCTACCGAATCCAAATTACTAGAGGTAAACAGGTTTGAAAAGGACCCTGAATGATAGAAGTTTCTCCTTTAACCACATTTCATTGCGATATGCAATTCATTCACACATTTTTTCAAGCAATATCCATGCTAATATTAAAATAATGATTTATGATATATTTGTGTTTGTTTTTCCAGGTGGTCGGAGCTCTGTTCGCGCTGTGCCTCGCCAACTCCATAAGGAACATGGACAGAAGGTCACGCTACTAATATTTTGTACATTAGAACTGGTACCGACACAATTTTTTGGTTCTTTTTTGGCTATATAACGAGCAGTCACTGCATGGCGGCGGTTTTTTTACATATTTAATTATATACACATACACATCATTTGTTTTTCATATAAAAAATACACAAAAATTGGGTGAAAAGAGTGTTTTTCAAATTGCATGCCGGTTGTTTTATGTTAATGGCAGTGGCGTCGATGTTGTCAAGTAATAATGTTATTTATATTTATTTATCCGTCAATATTTTTGAGTTTGATTACCACCTAAAACATTTTTGTTTTCGAACACATCATTAGTATTATTAATTTCAATTTAAAAGATATATGTATCAGAAACAAAAAAAAAACTCAAAAGCTAATTAATTAGTTATTACAACTAAATTATTACTTGGAAACATTGATATGTGGCTTTCGGATTTTGTATCAAATATATTTTTGATGTGTATATTTATATTTACTTATTTATTTTATATGAATGTACACCTGTGTTTTTTTATTAATATTTAACTAACATTTCTAACAATATTCAAATAGTATTTATCTAATTTTACTCTAAATACAGAAATATCTGTTCAATAATTACAGACAAACATTAGATTTTAAAATATAACAAAAAGAAAAGGAATAACTTTAAAGGACTTTCTAAAATAATGGCAATATAGTGCTATCTCTTCCTGTTTTGAATATCTTTAAAAACTTTTATTTGATTGTTATAAATAAATAAGTATATATGTCGAATTATTTAAAACAATTTAAACATTATAATAAAAAGGATTTGATTATTAGATCTGATTAGTTTGTATAATCGGAAAAAATATATATGCTTGGATGATAAGCTTTACTAACAATATACATGCGCAAATAACAAATATAATAATATTTCTTTAAAATAATTATTTGTGCTAAATTATAATGAGACAGTAGTAATTATATATTAAAAAACGTACAGTTAATTTTATCGTCCGAAACAGCTAATTTTATAAAACATATTAATATAGTCTATATTCTATAATTATATATTCACTGTATTCTACAAAATATACTTTATATATCACTCACAGGAACTTTGTTTTCAGAATACCCTATAGAAAATTCTGTCCTTTCAATTTTTGGCTTATATAGCTTAGAAAATATCTAAAATCTTGAAATATATTTGACATAGGAATTTCTATGAAATTAGGCAATTTAACTCCACATCTCCAATAAATTAATTAATATTATTCCATAAGGTGAGTAACAACTAGCCTCACAATCCCTTTTTTCTTTCATAGTAAATATTTGAGTGATATATAGACTATAAATACATTCTTTTGATATACTTATAATATAACTTTTAATCGATTTTATAATATAAAGGAATATTTTACTAATTAACCTCCAAAAGAGTAGAAACATTTAGATTTACATAAATTCACTTTAGGTTTTATAAGATTAAATATAATCTCAAAAATTATATATATAATTCAAATGACATTATTTGATGATTATTTCTAAAAAAAATCTCAAATACTTAGATTTTTAAAGGTACAAATACTAATGTGCCAAAGAAAATTTTAATATGAAAGTTGCCATATAAATTTGTACTAACGTTTAAGTAATTGAATTATTCAATATATTGAAAATAAAGTAAAATTGTATTTAATATTGTTCTTTTATTCCCAAACTAACAATAACAATATTGCTTGTTCATACAGCTTCTTTACATGGTAAGTTTTTTTTTAAAAAAATTGCATGAATTTTTAACAAAGAGTCAAATTTAAGATATATTTTCTTTATTAAATATATTAATAATTTAAAAAATGGACATATTTACCATATAATATATATGCACACTTAAATTTGGCTCTAATAACTTAATTTTATTTAATACTTATTATTATGTATGTATATTAAAATAAAATTGATTCGTTATCAAAAAATAATTGGAGGCAAATGAGGATTTACTAATTGAAATATGTTTTGTGTAAATAACATTGGTACCAGTAGGAAATGCCAAAAAAGTAAAATAAAGAATAATTTTATGATTGAGATCTCAGTGGACACATCACTTACTGAGCTACTAATTATTTTATGTTTAGTTTTTTTCACATATCTATGTTTGAGGCAAAGATAATAAGAACCTTATAAAGTTTACCTCTGTGATTCTCAAATTAAATATGTTATTATGTATTTGGCGACACAAAACGCCGCGTTTTATCTAATCGAATATTAAAATCACGTATATTATTATTATTTTTGTTGTTTAAACTATAGTAAAAAAATCAAAGCTTTTTAATAATTATTAAAATTATTCTCTTTAAAATTCCAGGTACGCTTGAAACGATTAATCGACATTAACATTTCGACTAAGAACAATATATCGACATCATTATGTACTACAAAATAAGTTTTACAATTAGTTTAATGAACCCACTACCCACCTCAGTTTTGAGTTCCGTTCTAATAAAATACACAAAGGTAGAGACAGTTATATGGGACCTGATGAAGAATTAGTGCAAGTGATTTAATTGGAAAAGTAATTTATCTTATTTAAAAATATGATTTTGATTGAAATAAAAAAAATAACGAATATTTTACCATGGATTTATATTTTAGTTTTTCTCCTAATTCACAATATATGAAAAACAATAGTATAAATCACTCTGTTAAATTACTTGCACTGACAACCTGACATGTATTTGTAGTATTTGTGTATTTGTAATATTCTTTGTAGTGTTGTTTAAACACTAAACTATATAAACTTATTAGGCCTCGACTGTTATACAAATAGAACTTTAATGAAAAAAAAAAAAAAACAAATGATATAAGAAATAATTTCTACAATTTACAATTTTTGACAAACTGTTGTATAAAATAAAAAAAAGTTATTTATAAGTTGTTCAAAAAGTCTCTACCTATATAAACACATTTTACCTTCAACGGTAGTTATCGTTTTATTACTGACCGCGTTGGAGTAACGCTTTTAAATTTAATATACATTTTGTTAAGCGTCATTTTGTTTATTAAATATAGTTCTTAAGTTAGTTAAGCTGTTTGTAATAATGAATGTTGGGTATTGCTGATGTTTTTATAAACAAGTTTTCATACAAAATTTTATAGTCTATCTATCTATAAGTCAGTTTCAATATAATATTTTCAAAAATTTACATCACATTTTCATAAAAGAAAGAGTATTCAAATTACATTAATTAAAAAAAGTTATTTAAAACGTTAAAGAACTCGGCAATATACAATATTTTTTATAATTCTATTGAAATTATTGAAAATAAAAAAAAACAAAGTATTTTCTTAATCTTGTAATTTGTACGTCCAATGTTTATATAATATATGATATAAAAGTGTTAAAATTTTATAATCTCAATGTATATAGATATAAATGTCGCACTAATGCCATGAGTCTGTAAAAAAAACCAAGCATTTTTGGGGAATTACCTACTTTTTTTTTCTTAAATCACACTAATATTTCTCCTTTCCTGTATTGACACCTTAACTTTTCTACATATTTTAATGAAAAATTTTAACCATATTTTTATTTATTGGACTAAAATCTAGAAATAAAACATATTTTTATAAAATATTGACAACATACGAAAAATAGATAAGTATTGTGACACTCATAGTGCGATATGTTGAGAGCAAATGTTTATTGAATCTCTTGTGCATTACCGATACTGCTTTTGTGGATGATTTACATTGTATGATTAAATAAATCTTAATTGGATAAATTTTGTTTTATTTACCTTAATATATATATTTTTTTAATATTTATTATTACTAACCTTCATTTGTCGATAAAAATATACTATAATCTAAACCATAATATACATGTTATTAACACTTTTATGGTACAATGAATTAATTGTTATGTATAATGTAATGTAAGAGAACATTTTACATTACATTATACATATTAAATCTCAAATAAGGAAATCAAGGCTTTTGTCTTGGTGCCAGAGCGAAGAAATGAAAATAATAATAAATTATATTCCTCCAATTAGATGAAATCACAACCGTCGCGGTACAATCACACACTTCTGCTCTTGTGGCAGCCTCGAATAATTCAGTTTCACGCTGTATCCTGCATGTAGCAGCGTAGGCAATAGGGATCATAGTGTTAAGACACTACTCCCCATTTTCCGTCAAATTCTGAAGGGATTGTCTATTGAGTGGCGGAATTCAACACAGCACTGCCTGGACACCAGAGTGAAGAAATTAAAAAATATATATATTTCACTTACTCGAGTGGAAATCGAACCACAACCTATCGCATTTATAGGTACACGGTTGTGTTCGTGCGCCACGACTTGCCTCAATGTAGACATATAACAAAATATTTATTATTATCATTAAAAAGAGAGAAATCCGGTGAACGGTTCCGGCGGGAAAGGAATTTCTGCTTTTTCTCACTTATTACTTTAATATTGAAGAATTAAATCAAAGGTTAAGTTAGATTAATTTAGGTTTATACAGATTTATGATTTCTCCTAATATAGAATTATAATTAAGATAATAATTAAGATTTAATTTAATTTGTAATTTATAAGAATTAAAATTAGTTTTTATAAAACACGCCAATTGCAACCTTCGTTACTTAATAATAAACGTTTGTGTTAATCTATACCTATTTTCTATGATGGCAACAATGGCTGGACATAAATGTCACAGTAGCAACATCGTCAATTAGTGATCAATTTATCATCTGTCAGTTGTCAAAGCGAAATATGTAGACGTTTTCTCCATCACGTATTATTATAATCGCGAGCTAACTTTCGAATTTTACGTTTCGTAATTTTATCACAAATTTTTCAGTACTCGATGTGACGAGTCGTTTTATATGTGATAAGAAATAATACATTTTTTTGTCATATAATTTTTATTTACAAAAACAGAAATATGACTGTGAAACTTTCTAAAATGGCATACAAAAATTGTTGTGTTGTGTTTATAATTTTTGCTCTCGCGATAGTTCAAGTTGTGAGTGACGACACGGAACTATTCGAAACGGCGCCTTGTGATAGTAATGCATGTTTTGATGCACTTCATGGGGCTCTCGGTGACTGCTCCTGTAATGTTGATACGATTGATTATTTTAATAATGTCAAAATATTTCCCCGTATCCAGAGCTTGGTGAGCAAAGATTATTTTCGGTTTTACAAGGTCAATTTAAAAAAGGAATGTCCCTTTTGGGCTGACGACAGCCGGTGTGCGATGAAATATTGTCATATAAAAACCTGCTCCAAAGAAAGTGTACCTGGCTATGAAAATGGATACAATAATGAATTAGATGAAGAAAGACCAGCTGTGAAATACTCCAAAGAGGCCCAAAGCGACTGCAATTCTGATACTGACCATGACCCTGAACTCAGTTACTTAAACATGACACTAAGTGCTGCAAGCCAATATGAAATAGCGAAGTGGAAAGCCTATGATGATTCAATAGGAAATTTCTGTGAATGTGACGATAAAGATGCAGATGCCGAATATGTTGATTTGTCACTTAATCCAGAGAGATATACTGGCTATAAAGGACCCTCAGCACACAGAATTTGGAGGAGCATTTACCAGGAGAATTGCTTCCGTCCAAAGGCAAATCCATATGAATCATTTCCATTTGTACTGAGTTCAGATTTGGGCAACATGTGTCTTGAAAAAAGAGTTTTTTATAGAGCTGTGTCAGGATTACATTCCAGTATTAACATACATTTATGTTCTAAATATTTGGTGTCAGAGAAAAAGCTAGGTTTTGCTGCACCCCCAGAAGGTGAATGGGGACCTAACTTATCTGAATTCCAGCAGCGTTTTGATCCATCGCAGACATTTGGGGAAGGTCCTAATTGGCTTAAGAACTTATATTTTGTTTATTTGTTAGAAATGAGAGCTCTAGCTAAGGCTGGTCCATACTTGGAGCGTGAAGACTATTTTACTGGCAATCCTGTAGAAGATGAAGAAACTCGCGATGCAATTCGTAATATGCTCAGTGTCATATATTCATTCCCTGACCACTTTAATGAGTCCTCAATGTTTACTGGTGGTAGCCAAGCTGCTAAATTAAAACAAGAATTCAGAGATCATTTCTGGAATATTTCTAGAATAATGGATTGTGTTGGCTGCGATAAATGTAAACTATGGGGAAAATTACAAACACAAGGTTTAGGTACAGCACTTAAAATTTTATTTTCTGGTCAATGGGATAGCTTTGAGAAAGACCCGTTTCAGGGCAAACTATTGTTACAACACAAATCTCATAAACGTCTTCAAAGAACTGAAATTGTGGCACTTTTTAATGCATTCGCAAGATTGTCTAATAGTATTAGGGAATTGGAAAACTTCAGAAATATGCTGAGGTAAGATTTTTATTGTTTTTTTTAATAGTTTTTTTATGATCAAACTATTTTTAAAGTTATTTACAACCATATAAATGATTTATTGTTTTAAATATAATATGCATTTTATTTCTTATGGACATTTTAGTGCTATTGCATGTTTTTGAATGAATTGCTATTGCTTATTTTTGAATTTCATTTACATAAGGAACACTTTCATATTGAATATTAATTACAATATTTTTAAGGCGGTATAAAACAGTATGAATCATTTAAATCACATTTAAATTGCATGTTTGTCATTCATTAACAATAATCAACTAATAGTTCCGTACATGACATTGCTTTCACCTGCACTTTACGAATTAAACTCGTCAAATTAAAGTGAATGTAAAAACTATAAATGAACAATAATAAAAGTAAAACAAATGTGTAAATAAAGATATTTATTTGATAAATTTATTTTAACACTTGTACAAATGAACATAATATTATAAAGTAAATAAATATCAGTTACATAAATTTCATTTTAAATAAATCTATTTAACGGGATTAATCGCGTATATTTAGTTTTATACATTATTGTAAACCCAATAAAATGTCCATGGTCTACCATGGACATTTTGTTTAAAATGTGTAATAATTGTGAAAACCAAAGGTCTTACTAATTTATATTTTCAATTCTTTTTTAAATACATGTTAAATTGAACTTCATATATTTAATTTACTGAGATATATCTCGTACTATTAAGATAGTCACGACATTTTGCGTGTTTGGCTAATTACATAAAGTGACTATATTTGCTACAAATAAGATCAGACAAAGTTGAGTTAATTCTAAAATTTCGATTATTTTCTTCACGAGGACACAATGTCAGAAACCTTAACTTCAGGACGGTCAAGA
>DWGR01004108.1:0-11463 GCA_018247715.1 Heliconius burneyi | reverse complement strand
ACTTTATATAAAAAAATATGTGACTATTATAAAATATGCAATTTCAAATGCTTGAATGAATTATTTCTTTCTCCGTTTTGGCAAGGTAATAAATACACAATGTCTTGAATTCGGACGAAAAGCGGAGAGTCAAGTGTTTAGTCCTCTCTAAGATCTTTGTTAAATATTCTATAAATATTTTGCTCTTTATATATTCCTCCCTCTCGATCCTCACTCAAAGAACTTTCAGCTTAAAATTTTAATTATAATCAAAACGAGTGACGAAAGTGAATAGATACACACACATAATTATATAAATTGCACAATATCAAACAGAATATTTTACAATGTACGCCTTAATTGCCGTGTATTAGGGTATTGTATTATAATTTTAGAAACAAACGCGCTACCTAATTACATTTAGACACTCGTTTCTTACACCCACGAATTGTTTTAACCTTTAAAAGTATAGAGGCTGTCATGGCGCGGTGGCATAAGTGTGTGATTGTGGAATCGTTGGTTGCCAGTTCCATTTTCAGGGGAGTTAACTGTTTAATTTATATTAGTATTTTTGTTTCCCTGTGGTAAAAAAGACAACACGCAATGCCTTGAAAAGAAAAGGAAAAAGATTTTCTGAATTTTCTCTGCTTTTATAAAAAGCGGTCTGCTTACCACAAGCATCCTGTAAAGCTGATAGTATAGAAATGCAATGCTTAACCTATCTTGATGCAGTTCCATAGTATTTGTTCGTGTATGGCGCACCGGCGACTTCGTCCGCGTCGTCAAACAAAAATTGTTAAAATCTTAAGTGGACAAGGTATCTTTCTGACAGAAACCTTATTAAATGAACTGTCTAATAGAGAAATAGTTATCTAATTTAAACTAGTTCCTGAGATTGAAATGATCAACCCAACAAATACTATGATGGTATAAATAGACATGAAAAATCTACCAGACATACTGAACCCACAATATACAAGTCCGATTCACGCTTGACCAATTTCGCAACACATTATAAAGTATTCCCGGGATAGATAGTTTTATTCAGTAATAACAAAACTGAGAACGAGAATATTTTTCAATTTTAATTAAAGCTCCACCATTTAATAGATTTAAAGTTTTTATTACGTTTTAAACTTAATATTCTCACTGAATGATAAAATATATAAAGTCGTTGAAAATGCAACGTCGAGTTAATTAACAGTGTTTTCTATGTAGATTTGAATAAAATACAATTGCTCATTTCTTTTTTTACCTTTACACTGTATTCCTAAGGGGGTAGGTAGAACAGAGTGTGAAACGCTACGGTCTCTACATACCTCTTTCGCCTCGTCCACTGCCATTCACCTCTTTATACATGCGATGCGCAGCGTAGCTGTTTATATAACTTTCATTCCGTGTTCTCAAATGTCAACTGAGATCTTTCCTTACCAATCTCTTACCCATCTTTCCTGATCCATTATGTAACCATCTTCTCTTTATCCATATTCTTTTTATACCAGAGCAAGAAAATGATAATAAATGAAGTAATTACTCCAAGTGCGATTTGAATCCATAACCATAAGGCTTAAATTTAGCCGCCGTCCCATTGCGCCTCGATAGGCTCAAGGGCCTTAAGGTTGAAGAAAGATGGCTACATTTGGTACTTTGTAGCAATATTAATAAAAATATAAGAAAAATCTCGTAAATATAATCTACCCTACACCTTCTAAGCTCTTTTACATGAAGATAGACCATTTTCTTTATTATATTTTCAAATTAACGCTTTAGGTCGTATTTACACTATAGTGCAGGTCTCATCATTAAAATATTATTATATAAAAAGTATACTATTCTTTCAACCAAGTTCTGGTAAAACAGACCTCCAGAGAACAATGTGTTAAGATACTCCATTCTCTACACTATTTTACATTTTTTGATTTCAGAAGAGAGTAGTCGAGTGGAGATTTCCTTCCATATGTTGCGGCACCGTCACTTCGGTCCTTTTTCTTTGAGACGAAAGTTGCGGGAGTTGCGTAAATACGCTCTATTCCTCATTCAGACACTTGTTTACTTTTGAGGCATTGTGTGTTCAATGTTGAATTGACGAGTGGCGGAACTTAGCGCCGCGTATTACCTGAATATCAGAGCAAAAAAAATGAATTTAATTAAATATTTCATTACCTCGAGCTTCATCAAACATTTATTAATGATTGTTTTAGTATGCAGTAATTTACTTTTTAATTTTTTATAAGTTGGCGTTGGCATGTCTGGCGCTGAATAGTATATGAGTTAGAATAGTTAACAAATAAATCCATACTGACTTATGTTTCTGTAAAGCTCATTGTTTTCGTTTACTCGCTTTGGGAACATGATAAGGCGCAGCGTTAAGTTTTGCCATTTACCACGGAAAATGAAAAACACAATGGAAAACGGAGCATCTCGTCACTGGACACTTGAGGAAACTAGCTTACTATGTAAAAAAATGGAACTGAAGCTTTTTTAAACTTCACGCAATATCCCGCATATAGCAGAAAAGGCAGATTGAACCTATTGTCCCTTTAACTATAAAGTGAACTTCCGTCCTCCATTTTCTACCGAATTCTAGGGAAATTGCGTGTTAAGTGACGGAACTCAACGCCGCACTCGCCTAGTCATCGGAGCGCAGAAATAAAAATATTAAATATTTCATTTCCTCGAGTTGGAATCGTACCCACAGTCGTTGCGTTAGCAGTCTCACCGGTGTACAACGGGTAACTAAAGCTGCACTTCAAATATAAATTTTCTCGCTAGCGGGATTCGAACTTGCATATGTCCGAGTGGTCATTATGACGTCGTAGTTCATATTTACATAAATGTAAATTTATTTTCTGCTGTAAAATCAAAGCAAAAACAATACGAAATATTCCGGTGTAGGCTTTTATTGAGCTGACGTACGATTTATGGTTGCATGTTCATAGAACAAACATTATAGATGTGACTTCCGATCTTATTGATACATGTGACAAATATGTCCAAATTACCCTCAGTTCTGCGAAACTTTTTGCATATTTTTGGTCGTAGAAAGGTAGGGGTAGATTCTCGAATGTCACTTCGAGAACACAATATTGGTGATATTTGAGACAGGTCACATGAAGAGTCTTCCAGATGGCATGTATGAAGAGATTGATGACAGTGGATGAGGCGAAAAAGGGTATGCAGAGACCGTAGCTTTTGTCGCTCCGTTTTTCTGCCTACCCCGCTAGGGATACAGCGTGAACCTTAAGAAGAAACAATATTGTGAATGAAATGTTAGAGAGTAATATTCCGCCACTCGACACGTAATACTCCAGAATATAAAGTAAAGTAGAGACCGAAAGTGTCTTGACGGGAATGGAGTGTTAAGACTAGGTTTTCCCTGCTCTGCTATGTGCGGAATACAACGTAAAGATGAAAAAAGAAATAGCATAGTTCTCTAATTTTCTGTAAAATTGATGCCATTTCTAAGTTACTCTTAGTACAAAGTGTACATTTCAAGCTGTAAAGAAAACAAAGGAACAAAATCACACTTCCATTCATAACTTGGTAAAACATATTCGTCTCTTTCCCTCTTATTGATATATACGTACAATATGTGTACGTGACAAGGACAGAAATAGGAGGGGGGAAGTGTGACGTAAATATGGCATCGTCAAAGATGATTGAAATTAAGAAGTGCCAATTCTGAATGGTGTCATGTACATTGTACAATTAGTATAATTATATATTTAGTATAATTACATTGATCTTTGATTTTTGTTATAATAACAGAATTATTTGTGTTTTATATTAATATTATAAACTTCTTACAAATTTCTTTAAAAAACATGAATTTTAATGTCCTAACAAAATACCTATATTAATAACATTATGAATATAGGTATATCGGAATATAGGTATGTATACCTTAGGTTAGGTTCTATGACATTAAAAAAAGTTTTTCACGTCAAATTTAATAAATATTAAGAAAAAGTCTTAATAGTGTCTATTTATTGATATTATTATTCTTAAATCTTACGTTAGCTTTAAATGTATATGAGTAATTTTCTTTTATAATATTAATAAAAAATATATTCTTTTTTAAATTTAAATACGAAATACAACAAAACATATAGAAATAAAATTATCATATTTATTTCTTTCACAAATTTAATATCAGTGATCGAATGTAGCGTCACTAAATAAAGCTGATTTCACACGAGCTTAATATTGAGGGAAAATTTGACCGAAACAAATTTTCTTTGTTATTCTGTTGCTTGTCTTGCTCGTTTTTATAGAAAATCATATATATCTGTCCCATTTTATTTCAGAATCAAGTGTGGAACCGCCATTACGAACCATCCCCGCCCAGTTCTTCCTGTAACAGGTAAAGGTACGACAATTTCAGTTTGGCTCAGACAGCCGAAGGGAGCAGATGCGCGCTCGCGAACACAGCGTTGTGTGTTTATATTGAAATAGAAATTAAATCGATCCCCATTCTTCATATTGGTAAGTTTCTTTTATGTTTTTGTAGTTACAGTTAAAATTTACCTATATTTTTTTTTCTAGGTATTTTTTAGTAACTACCCTCTAAGGTCGTATTTATAATGAGTGCGAACCGAACAAAGAAAGTCAACTGTTGCGCACGTGTATCAACAAGTAGAAAGTTTTTCAGGTTAAATAAGCTAAAGGATTATGAAAGGTCCTCTCGTGGGGTTGAGAATAAATAGAATGTAATGCTTTAAAATGTTTGTCCCCCTTTTAATAACTCATGCCGCTATGGCTTCGTTGTTAAGTGTATAGTCAACCATTCGTCAAGGTTGTGGATTTGATTTTCAGATACCCAAATTTGGTACTGAAATATTCTATTACTATAATTAATTATACTTTATAGACAATGGTAGGCATTGTTGGTACTTCAAATATTTATATATCGTATAAATCAGTTTCACGCTGTATTCCGCACACAGAAGTGTACGCAGAGGGAACGTAGTGCTAAGAGACCGTTCTCCACTTTCTGCCGAATTCTGGAAGCATTGCGTGTTGAGTCACGCCGCGTCACTCAGCGCTGCGCGGGAATATAAATTTATACAAATATTTCTATGGATTATTGCGGATCGAACCCACAACGTGTTGCATTTACTTTACGCCACAGCTGGCCTCATTGTATATCATATTGTTCTTTAAAATTATTTCTTTATAGAAAACTCGAGTTTTGAGAGAGATTATGCGTATAACATTGTACAATTTTACGCCACACTCAATGACTCTATTTTAGCGATATAAAAAAACCGATTGTTGTAAGGGAGTTTAAGTTATTTTAATATGTGATTCATCGTGTGAGGCCATCGTGGCGCAGAGGCAAGCCTGCGCCTGTAAACGTAACATGTTGTAGATTCACTTCCCACTCGAGGTAATGGAATATTAAATAATCTTATTTCCTCACTTTGCTAACGAGATATAGCGCGGCATCGAATTCCACCCACGCTGTTTTCAGAATTCGGAAAATGGGAAATTGAAGTGGTTTCATGGGAACGGAGTAACTTAAGACTAGGTTTCTAGGTTCCCTCTGGCATGTGTCATGCTTAAAAAAACCTCAAAAATTTATTTAGTATTATTCTTCAAAACCACTTTAAAGAAAATATTATTTAGATTTTCTCAGCAGTTTCATGCACGCTTATGTATTGTATTCGACTTCATAAGTACTTCTTCTTTAAATATAGTTATCCAAATGCAGGTTTAAATGCAATTTAAATAACAGAATCGATAGTTATTTGATTGTTATTTTAGACAAAAAAGAAGCAATATATTCATAAATTTTTATATTCTATAGATTTATGTATTTTATTATAACTACAATACCACAAGCAAGTCTTTCTTATAGCGCTATATTGGCCCTAATGGCACCACGCCTCTTGACTGTCAAATTGCTTCCTTTTTTATTAATCGATATTTCATTATTTAATATTTATTTACGTTTATGTTATCATTTCTTCGCTCTGGTGTCGAGGCAAAGCGCGGCGTTGAGTTCTGCCACTCAACACGCAATGCCCCCAGAATTTGGGAGCATTGTTTACCCTACTGTGTGCGGGATACAGCGTGAAAAAAAAAATAGATTAAAAAAATGATATTTTATCATCACTATGAATTTAAAGAGAATTCGATCATGAACCACTTCCATCATCCATTTTACATCTATGTTACATACATTGCTAGACATTTGGTGGAGCATAATGCTGCACTTTGTCCAACAAGGCATGGCTCTTTAATTAGGGTTTTTGTTGTTTGTGCTGTAACGCTAGGTAATTGTCCAAATTGCATTCATGGTCAGATTGACCGGAGGCTAGACTTTTACCCAATAAATATTTAACTTCTACAATTCGAATTATTACAACAACAATGAAGAATCTTTGTATTTAGTATTAAAAATAATGGTGTACGTAATTTGTTATAATTAATGTTAATTACAATTAATGTGGATAAGAGGGTTGGGATATTTAAATATCACCATAGCGGAGAGCATTCTTTTTTTTTTACTCTTTAAAAAAGGTTTCATGTAGACCCTTTGTCCTCTAAATAATCTTGCGTCTAAGAATGTGTCATCAATTCCAACAAGTACTTCCTAAGTCTTGCACGTTCAGCCAAATAAATACTTCATTTTTATAACATCAGTATATATATATATATATATATATATATATATATATATATATATATATATATATGTCGATAATTATCAATAATAGAGGATATCTCAAAATTATTACGGAATTGAAAAGGAGTTTTAAAGGCAAATATTTCATGCAAACGGAGCCAGCGTTTAATAGTTTGTTCTAAAACTTAATTCAAGGTGCGGCGTTGAGTTCTGCCACTCAACACGCTATGCCTTCAGAACTCGGCGGAAAGTGGGGAACGAAGTGTCTTACTTAACACTAGGTAGGATACAGCGTGAAGCTGATTTATTTTATTTTATTTAAAACCTAGCTTAGGTGTAATATAACAGAGTACTACGCGATTAAAAATAGGTACCTATGTGTGTTACTTCGCGTGTTCAGCGTTGCGTGTTTGTAACGCCTGTTCATGTTGATATCAGCACGTTGTTGTATATATGTGTTCGTATGTATTATAGATAATATCTAGGAAATAGAATGCTTGTAGGTTTTGTTTGTACTTGGTTATTGCAGGTTTTTTAGATTTTTTAATTTAAATTTTTGAGTTTTTGCAGTTTTCTTATTTTATAGGGTTCCGTACCTCAAATGGTAAAAAGAAATCCTTATAGGGTTTCTTCGTTGGCCGCTTATCCGTCTGTTAAGACTATTTATGAAGTTGTGTAATGATATCAAGCTAACATTCGGACATTTATACATACAAACCAAATGGAAACATACCTATTAGGTATACTTCCCGTGGACCTATAGTTATGAAATTTGGCACTAAGTAAGCTCTTACAATATACATAGAGGAAAAGGTCTAAAAAGTGAAGAAAGAAAAAAATTATTACAAACTTATAATTGTATTTCTTTACATACAATATGACTGCCTACTTTCCGTTCACCTACAATCCTGAATTGGTATGGGACCCTAAGTGGGTGAGGACTCGCCCTCAACCGGTGTTATTTAATTGTTACTTGGTTAACCAAGTCAGAAAGTGTTAACACTAACATGTCATTCATTTTAAAGCAGTGGAAAACAACATTTTATTTCACTCTGACTTATAATTCGGTTTTTCAAAAGCATCTCAAAAAAATTAAAAATCATATGAAGCTAGTCGTGGTGCAGAGAAACAAAGTGTACTAAAAAAATCGATTGGTTGTGGGTTTGATCTCCACTCGAGGAAAGGACATATTTATTTAAATTTATATTTTCGTTTCTTCGCTCTGGTATCGAGGCAAAGCGCGGCTTTGAGTTTCGCCACTCAACACGCAATGCCTACAGAATTCGATGGAAAATGGGGAACGGAGTGTCCTAACGACGTTCCCACTGCCTACCCTGCTGTGTGCGGGGTACAACGTGAAGCTAATCTCAAAAACTATAGCGATAAAACATAGATTTTGATATTTCAAAGAGAAAAAATTTATGAAAAATCGTAAACTGCAACAAATCTCCGTAAAAAAACTGACTTTAAAGATACTTCTGAATTATTTATGTAATCTAAGAGCTAGAGTCATATGAGCTTTCGTAAATAAATAACTAAACTTACTCGAAACTATATATTACATATACGACGTATGGTGAAATAGTTTCTAGAAGCTGATATTTCTGCATACAATCTTAATATTCAAATAACTAAAATATTATCAGAGGCCATCGTGGCGCAGCGGCACAAGAGTACGCTTGCGCATGACTGTAACGCGACGGTTGTGGTTTCGATTCCCACTCGAGGAAGTGAAATATTTGTATACAGTTATATTTCCATTTCTTTGCTCTGGTGTTGAAGCGAAGCCCGGCGTTAAGTTCTGCCACTCAACACGCAATGCCTCCAGATTTCGGCAGAAAGTGGAGAACGGGGTGTTTTTACTCTAGGTACCCTCTGCCTATCCTGCTGTGTGCGGGATACAGCATAAAGCTTTTTTTTTTATTAAATTTTCATATGAGTTTTGATTGGATGCAGTTTCTATTTGTTTTAACTTCGTTGTTGTCTCCGCAGCTTAGGCAAAGGAAATCTGGGAACGTAGTGTTAAGATAATCCATTCCTATTTAGAACCTTCCGATTCTCACTTTTAGCCAAATTCTCGGCATTTCTGAACGACAGAGTTAAACGCTGCGCTTTGGTTTGTTACTGGGGCATGGAAATAAAAGTATGTATGATAGGAATCCACCAACCGTTTCACCTACAGTGGAAGTAAATATCTATCAAACAGCGACGAGCGAGTACAATGCATTAGCAGCAAAAGAAAAAAAAACAAAATTTAACAGAAAAATGTGATGTCCACATATATAAATAAAATTATACATATTAGATTCTAAAAATCCTTATAAAATTAAATTCCCTCTGCCTAACCCGCTATGGGCAAGATAAAGCGTGAATTTAAGAAAAATCTTATAAAACATAAGTGCTTAAAAGCCCAAATGACTTTTCTACTGACACAGTGTATGTCTTAAATGAAAGAACAGAAGACAAATGACCTCATCTTACCTCATATGAGAAACACATCGTTACATAAAGTAGTACCTTGAGATGCGAGTATAAATATCTTTTACATTACCGCGAAATATGAAATATATGAAAATTTAGTGATGAGTTTTTATGACAGATGTTAATACAGGTTATTAGCTGTTTTAGGACTTAGAAATTTTCGAAAATTCCTTTATTAGTCCAGCAATTTCTTCTCTGCTTTGTCTGCTTATCAGTTGTTGTGATGGAACTCTTATATAAATAAGTTGATAAAAGTTTTGCCACTCCACTCGAAATGTTTTGATTAAGGTGGAAATTAGAAAAAATAAAAAACATCGAGTTCTCTCTGCCAAGTCCCCAATTTAGGGTCCGACCTACAATGTAGGTTATATTGATTATACAAGAGCTTAATAATTATTATTTTCTCAATTTACTATATTCGGTCAGTTATACTGACTGACTGCCATATCCTTTGAAGGAAGAAAGACAAAAAAGGTATATGATACACAAAAATAAGTGGTAAGACAAATAGAATGCAGTATTGATGTTACTGGAGGAAAGTCATGTAAAAACGTCGAGGGCTGGGGCATCACCGCTTCAGAAGGGCATATATGAAGTGGTTGATGACAGCGGATGAGGCGGAAGAGGTATGCTGAGGTCGTAACGGATAGCTTTCCGCTCCCTCTGGCCGCCCCGTTAGGGTAAAGCGTGACGCCGTAGCGGTCTTAGCGTCGGGTCGAGTAAATGCGACGGTTACAAGAAACAGGCGCGGCCGGCGTCGAGTTTCACCACTTAAAACGCAATGTCTCGAAAATTGGGTGATGCGGGAAAGTAAATGCCTTAATAATAGGTTCCATCCGGCTACACTGCTTTATGCGCGATAGAGAAAGAAATTAAAAAATGCATCGTTTGAAATACTGTTTATACAAGAGCTTAACATGTATTTTGTCGAATTAGTTGCGAGCCAGTGAACTTTAAAGGTTGGCTGATATCGAAAAGGTCATAATACTATGCGAGTCTAACATTTTATGCTAAAATTTAATTTAATTTTACATATTTAGAGCCACAAAATTCAAATGAAAATTAGATTTTTATTTGAAAGAGATATTTTTATGTGGACCTTTCCTTTTTTAAATTACTTTTAACGGAGAGGTGAAGGTCATTAAGATAGATACCTTTATATTCAAAAAGGTGAAGGTTTATATTTAGGTATGTAGCAGGGTTCAATCTCCACATATTTAAATTATTTTCGTTCTCTCGTTTTGATAGAGAAAGTGCATCGTTGAGTTCTGCCACTCAACACTCGAAAACTTTGTGGAAAGGTCCCCATCACTCCTTTTGCTTTACGGGGAAAGGAGCTTGCTGTATTTTTTTTATATGTATTAAACAGTTTCCCTACTCATATTTGTACCTAATTGTAAACTCCCGCAGTAAACCTTAAAGATAAAAGATAAATGAGAAAAAAGTTAAAGGTCAAAACTCTTTTTAACGGAAAATTTCAAATCAACACTAATTCTTTGAATCATTGAACCATAGGAGAAAATAGATTTTTGCGATCTTAGTGCACTCTAATTGTGATAATATTCTTACATATCCGTACTTATAAAAAAATTTTCCGCTCTCATATTGATTTTGAGATGCCGTTTACATTCAGAAATTATTAAAACGGCATCTCAGGATCGCTTTCATAGTTTTGAAAGCCTTATAAGTACCGGTCTTAGAAACAACTAGGCTTCGCCCGAAATACTACGAATATTTGCGTGGATGCTTTTTTTTATGGGAGAAGGACAAGGCAAACGAGCGTTCGGGTCACCTGAAGGTAAGTGATCACCGCTGCCGACGACCCCGTGCAACACCAGAGGAGCTACAGGTGCGTTTTCGGCCTTTAAGGCTTTTCATTTAATACCATTTGTCATTTGAAACTCGTAGGAAAAAAAGTGTCTTTATCCTGTTGTTCTCTTGTCTAGTTCTCTGTAAACACGTACTAAATTGAAAGCAGCACGTTTCTACATCAATTACAGCTTAACGCGTTATATGGAAATCTTAATTACAAGATTTTCACGACCGCTTTCGCATAATTACGACATTTTGAATATTTAAATTGAATTTATAATTTCAATTATTATGTACAGAATATGTTAATATAAGTTTTTTTTTCATTTCGCGCATAGTAGGGTATGCAGAAAAAAATTAGTGTTAAGATACGCCGTTCTCCAATTTCCGCCGAATTTTGGGAGAATTTGCGTCTAAGAGTAGCGGAACACAACTATATGTTCTCATCAAGCTACGTTGAATTATTATTATATATTTTCTTAGCATCTGTGCATTTCCTATTTTTTAAAGTGTAATTATAAATGAAGGATCAAATAGAAGATCATTTAGCATCGCATGAG
>DWGR01004107.1:0-11464 GCA_018247715.1 Heliconius burneyi | reverse complement strand
TTCAGAAACTTTTCTTCCGTCCAAGAACTTTTCATTAATAATCGTGTTGAAATTGAGCATTGAAATTTTCACAGATTTTTATATTTCTGTTACCACTACCACAATAAATACTAAATAAAGTATAAAAAAATATAGCGGCTCCCACATACTAAACGCGATTTTTTAGCCCTTTTATGCATTATTATAAGGATTTTTTAATGCTAGTGTCCGAATCACACTTGGTGGTTTTTTAAAGAAAATGTAAGTATGTATAGAATTTGTACGTAGTGGTATTTGAACCTGAGTTGTGTCGATTTTGGTCTCCCAGTTATCAGGACGCGCTGGCTAAATCCCGTTACGTTAAATTTTGTATAAGTTATCAAAAAGTATTTTTCTCTTACAACTTTGATTTTGTTATTTAGTTTTATAGTATTATGTAAATTGGCAGTCACTTGACTACAGGTCAGTGACTTGACAAATGAACTAGTTAAAATGTTAAAAACATCTTAAGCCGTACTCGATACTTCTTTTTACGTTTCTTATAAAACATTTAAAAGTATTATAAAAATAGCACAAGACACCAGAATCAAATTCAAACATTAAAGAATTTTAATTATACTTGAGGTATGTCCAAATAAAACAAAGCGAAAGCATTAAGCGACGTCTTGTCGAAAAGCAAGAAGTAAAAAAACGTATTTAGGTCACTATGTTCGCTGTACTTTGAAGAGCTTTTACTTATAAAATGCTCGTACTAACTAATATATATATATATATATATATATATATATATATATATATATATATATATATATATATGTACTCGTATATATATATATATATTAAGCGTCACGTGTCACGTGAACAAAGGCTACTTCAACAACTGATTTCTTCAGTTTTATTCCTTTTCTCTCTTTTTCTCTATTTTACTAGAATCTAATCTAATCATATCATAATGTTGGTATCACCATTTCCAATTCATGCAAAAAACAAACTGATGTCAAAACATTTTGTCTTCCGCTCTCCGCCTGTTTCTATATATTTCATGTACAGTGGTGGAATTTAACGCTGTTTTTGTCTTCAATTATCATTTTTTAATATTTGACGCTTACGAGAATATATCCAAAATAAATATAATGAAACGATAAACATACAGAATAAAAGCTCACAATATTCAGACGGAGCCATCTGAAGCGAGCGACCCGTGCACGTTACTGCGATTCCTCTAATCTATGAGTGGCCATATGTTTGCTCGAGCGCGCTGCCTGAACTCGGCAAACGGTCTCAACATACTTGTAATGCTTAAAATATGACATATTTCTTCAGTACTTAATGTATTTTTCATAATTGAATGTGTCATAATTGAATACGACGGAATATGTCTGGAAAAATGCATGCTTCTCTTGTAAATAGTGTATTGATTTCGTATTGTACTGTGCTGTGCCTCGAGTGATATATTTGTATTATAATTCTGCACATAGCTGGATAGGTAGAAGGAACATGGGAAAGTAGCGTTAAGACACTCCTTTCCCATTAAAACACTTCCTCTTCCCTGCCTTATTATGGAAATTTGAGTAGTGGAACTCATCGCCGCGTTTTGCCTCTTTATCAGAATAAGATAATGAAGATATTAAATATATCATTTCCTGGGCTGGCACTCGAACCTTCAACCTGTAGCTCTTACACGCACAAGTCGCACGCTTATGTGCTCCTGCGCTACGACTGACCTCCAATATTTTAAACACTTCCTCTTCCCTGCCTTATTATGGAAATTTGAGTAGTGGAACTCATCGCCGCGTTTTGCCTCTTTATCAGAATAAGATAATGAAGACATTAAATATATCATTTCCTGGGCTGGCACTCGAACCTTCAACCTGTAGCTCTTACACGCACAAGTCGCACGCTTATGTGCTCCTGCGCTACAACTGACCTCCAATATTTTATTTAATATTACAATAATTTATTCCCACTTATATCCTTTCTCAACTATCACACGATAGTCTTAAAATATCTTTGGAAAGAATCTTCTTATTGAATAATGTAGAAGGCCGAGTAAATTCGAATAGACTTTATCGTTGAACTAGTTTAAAGTCATGAAATAAGGTCCTCCGTACAACTTTGAAAACTCAGTGAAGCTTATTACTCAAAGTAGAATCTTATTATAGCACGAGTGCCATACATGGTACAAAAATAACTATATATATTACAAATGATAATAATAAGTTTCTAGAAATCTAATATTATATCGAAAATTATATAATTTTAAATGAAACAC
This sequence comes from Heliconius burneyi, assembly GCA_018247715.1. Lineage (NCBI taxonomy): Eukaryota > Metazoa > Arthropoda > Insecta > Lepidoptera > Nymphalidae > Heliconius > Heliconius burneyi. The sequence continues at coordinate 9,213 of DWGR01004107.1, read as the reverse complement.
CGTTTAATATTATTTCATAATCAACCGAGTTAATAATATGAAAACTTTTACTATAATTAATACGACGTAATAACACAATGGACGTATAAATTAATAGGGTAGGGTAGGGCGGATGGGAAATGCAAAATCAACACCATATTCCGATAGCGTGGAAAATTATAAAAGTACGTGCTTCATATAAGAGCACTACAGTTTTATTAAAAGCTCAGCTTACTTTGTGGGTATCAAGTAAATAGATTCAAGTACATTTTACGTACAGTTACAATTAACTCAAAGTAATTGCCGCCCTTTGCGTTGCTGTAAGATAAGTAATATGAACATTTGGCCTCATTAAGCCGGCAATCACTGTTGCTCTGTCGGATCGCAGCCATTAACATCTTACAAGTGTCTAAAATACGATAATACTTAGGCATATATTAATATTGTTATATAACGTTAATTATAAGTAATATAGTGTCTAATCTCATTAAAGGTATAGACAGCTCTATAATGATTTAAGATATAATAAATAGTACCTGAGGCATCTGACTGTGTGACTGTAACGCGACGGTTGTGGGTTCGATCTCCACTCGAGGAAGTGAAATATTTATTTACGTTTATATTTCCAATTGCGTTGAGTTCTGCCACTCAATACACAATGCCTCCAGAATTCGGCAGAAAGTGGGGAATTTTCCTCTAGTTAACCTGCTGTGGGCGGGATACAGCGTAAAGCAGATTTTTTTAAAATAGTACCTATGTAAAATCTATATAGCGCACGTATGTATAGTTTTTACTCTAGCAGTATTTGCTGTTTGGTGGTAACACTTTCTAATTCAACTTGGTACATATACTTTTTAGTATTACTTGTAATTGTACTTATTGGTATGAACGATGCCTTATTATCATCTAAGTTGTTTTAAAAGAAAAAAAATATAGAGATGTAAGTCGTTGCTATGAGTATAAAAAATAGAATAGTTCTTAATAACCTTTAAATGTACTGTCCCCTTATATAAAATACTCAATATATTATAGGTATTCTATATTTTATATTACAACGACTCTACGACGAAAAAATATTTTATTATATTTTCTAATAGTATGTCGAAATTAATGTCATATAAACTATGTAACTCAGTTGACACTATATTTATTTTGGCGTGCTCCTAATTTTGAATGACTAGAAACTACTTAACAAACACGAGCTTAGAAAATAGATAGATTCACAAAAAGAATTCCAAAGGAGACGTCGTGATAAAGAATGAACGTTGTCCGAACACCCGAAAACTATTCAGAGAAACGTATGAGGTGCAATTTGAATTCACTAAAGAAGTATATGGGTAAGGTATACAATTTACTTATATTTTTATGTACACAAGAACTTATCTTGTGTATAGAAGTGTATTAAATAATACGCTTTATAATATAAGTATCCTTAACTATCATCCGCATCACGTGGATACGTGGCACTCTACTACTGTGCGCGTACTTCAAAAAGCGTGTCTACCTCCACCTTAAAGGCCGGCAACGCACCTGTAACTCCTCTGGTGTTGCACGGGGTCGTGGGCGGCGGGGATCACTTACCCTCAGGTGACCCGAACGCTCGTTTGCCTTGTCCTTTTACCATAAAAAAAATCCTGATACTTATCCTTTACTTTTAAGTGTATTAACATATATACGCTTCTTAACATATAATGGAAGTTAATATAATCTTATAATAACTTATTTATAGTGAATTAAGTACAGTTTTGCAAATTTCTTTAAGAATACTAAAGCTGTTATTGTGTATAGTAAAGTTTATCCTTTTTAAACTTTATTATTAAAAATTTTTAATTTTTTGTTCATTATTGAAATTTATCCATTTTAAGCACTCTTGAATCCTATTAAGCGTATACTGAATTTACGTTAGTATTTTTTTAATTTACAAAAATATATATATTTTTTTATTTTCCACCGCTATACTAAGTAATTGAATTATTAACTCATTCTATGCATATTTAAGATATTTGTATTTACCTTTCACGTGATTTTTTCTTAAAATACGTGAAAGTTAACAAAATTTGTGCAAAACGTATGAAAAGCAAACTACAATTAACGAAAATATTGACAATGCATGAACAATACCCGCACACTAAGGAAATGTAAACTTTGACAGCACCCACACAAACATGCTCCGATACAAAGAAACAGAAACATACTAGCAGCAACTTCTCAAGTTTGTTCTCAGTAAATTGTGATTTCCATTTCAGAAGTCCTCGTGAAAGATTGAAAAGTTTTAATACCTACACACGGCGTCTTGCTTTTAAACTTTTTCATTACTAAAAATGTCTGAAGATTCGCGCGGCATTTGTTTTGCTCTACGAGTCATTTTTACAGAGCTTTATTGCATTCTTTTTACCTACTTTTGAAGAACGTGAAAAGGAGAAAGAGTCTAGTGACACTTATTTATTTTTTATCCAGGTTCAAGCTCTATCCTGGACCAAGAGGGTAACCCGAAGGAACTAGTATTCAGACAGTAGTGTTAAGATCCTCCCACTAAGACACTTCCGTCTTTCACTTTCCGGTGAATTTTGGAGGCATTGCGTGCGTCAGTCAAACGCGCCCCTGCACTAAGTGCAGTGGCTATAACACACACAGCCACAAGCACAAGCCACTTATGTATATATAAGTATATATATATATAAAAGTGGCTTGTGCTAGATGACCGCGAATGTTATATAATAAATAGGGTCGGGGATCGCAACAAGAAAACAAACAGCAAATTCATATTACAGATACTAATTTTTATGGAAGATATAACTAATGAAAAGTAGTTCTGCTAAAACAAAGGTTCAAAAGGAACAACGCTCACTGAAGGTGTGTGATGAATGAGCCAGCGACGAGGAGTACACGAGCCGCGCCATTTCCTAAAGAAACATTCACCGTTCCGCGATTTATGCATTCCAGTCAGATTGTTGGCACGAAAATCCTTTAAAATACAAGCATTCTCCCACTTTGATATTCTGTTGTTACTTTTTTATTCGCACTCCTATTTTATACGTAGGTAAATGTAGCTACACAATAGAGTGTACACATTTTTTTCACCTTCGCGTCTATGTTACGTCACATGTATACTATTTATTTCACTTGGCGGAAAACAGGTTTGTTGATAAATCACATCTTCCTTTTTTTCTGAGTGAAATGGTGGTAAAATTACGTAAATATTGCAAGAAATATTTATGTGATGTGAATTCACATGTAGCACAAATATGGAATTATACATAATTATGAAAAATAATATATTAACTACCTTCAGATGCTTATTTATATTAATTTTGTTTTGTGTTGCTTGAAAATAAAAAGATAAGTGCTTAAAAATAAATAGAGTTTTGGAGAAAAATTCGAATCGTGTTCTCCATTCAACGTGACACTGGCGAAGTGATTTTGTGCTCAACTGGCACGCTCGAAACGCCAAACTAAAAAAAAACAGAATTATTATCAATACTAACATTATATAACCGACCATACGTGAATAATATGAAAACACGACAATAATAACAAACATACCACGACGTTCCACTACCATACCAAGTAGAAGGAAAACTTCAAACACACAGATTTCTGAGCGGGAAATAACCATTTATTTTCAAAGCAGTAAATCAACAACTGCATGTTGAAGCAGAATGCATACGAATTTTTACAAGCATTCGTTACGTCTAAGAGGGACGTATTCGGTTAAGCCAGATGAATTTATGTTACAGTCCCATGCCTTACTTCTCATAAATTTGGCAATGTTGTTCGCTGAAACGCTCAAGAAACAGGTGGATTTAACAACGAAAAACGCTGTACGAAATACATCTTGGATGAGAATTAGGTTTTACGAGTTTTTTCTACTAAAATAAATCGTGTTTATAGCAAGTCTATAGTCATTACTCCGGACAAAAGAGAAAACGGAAAGGACGGCCTTAAAAATCACTGCTGCATAGCTAGATTAAGCAATTGAAAACTTTGACAGGAGAGTGAACAAAGGCCTTATTTCCATTTCACTCTTCGAGTCAAATAGTTTTTTATTCGCAGCTCTTGCTTGATTTGACTATTCTGTTTGAAGTTAGCAAGCTAAGCGCTAAAATATATAGAAATAATTCTATTTCAGCTAAAATTTCTATACAAAGCGGGAATTTAAAATACTTTTTTGGAAACGTATGTTTGTTGCTACTTGTTGTATGTATATTTCGTTTGCTATAATTCGGTAAAATGGCACAAACATTATTAAAAATTTAAAAATGTGCGACTGTAAGAGCGACGGATGTGGATTTGAGTTCCACTCAGGGAAATCTAATTTATTCATTTTCTCGCTCTGGTAACGGGGCAAATCGCGGCGTTAAATTTCACCACTCAATACACAATGTCTGAAGGCTTATTTCGACTTTATAAATTAATCAGGTTTTTTTAAATGTGTTCTATTAAATATTATTCAATTAAAATAATATTTATTTACGTTTACACTTTTTAAAGATAAATCTCAATTTTATATTTAATAAAACAATACATTTTTCTTCTAACCACGGCCTGAAAATTAAAAAAGAAGAATAAATATATTTGGACCAACATTATCTTCATCACTCAACAGAGGAGGCCGACGTGACACCTCGTCAGTCACGCCACAAGATTACGTCTGCCGCTATTAGCATTGACCCTCATCACGGTCCACCTTTAAGTGTCATATTACAATTAGGTCTCAGTAGGGAACAGAAGTGTATTACTATGAAATAATGAGTGTCTTAACACTAGGTTCCCAGGTTCCCTCTTCCTAGCCCTACCCGTGTAGGGTACAGCTTTATCTATACGCTATCCCACAGTGCGTTATACCCGTTAATATATGTATATATAGTATAGTAGTTTTATATTAGATAATTTACAAAACAGTCTTAAAACGTTCTGAGTAAACTATGTTGTATCCCGCTGTAGAATTCCACTTTAGCACGGTAGGTAGAAGAGGAGACACTTTCCCCAATTTATTTAAGCCGAATATTCGAGGCTTTACGTGTTGAGTCGCGGAACTCAACAACACACTTTGCTTTTTTACCAGAGAGAACAAATGAAAATATTCATTAATGTTTAAATTGACTTAATTATTTCAATTTCCAATTAGTGTTGTATTAATGGAACAGTATTGAAATATATTAATAATTCTCGCATTCGTTAACGAATATCGACAATGTACGTCAATGTATAACGCAGCTACAAGCAGAAATGATTTCACCCGCTCTCCCGGTCCAAGTTGTAATAGTGTATTAAAAGTTAATACAACTTGCTCAGAAACGAAACACTTTAGTGAGAAGGGTGCGGGATACATCTAAAAATGTAATATTATAAGTGCTCTTCTTCACATTTTCATTTTGCTTATATAATAATTAAAGGTTTAGCGTATTAATATAATGTATTATGTAACTACTCTTGGGGATCCACATGCGACTTCGCCCGCTTAAGCTTATTGTTACATGAAATTATACCAAATAATTACATAAATTGTGGCCTATATGTTATTATTAATTCTAATCTATATTACTGTAAAACTTTATGTCAATATAATCTGAAAAAATAATTTAAATTTATATTTCTTTGCTCTGGTGTTGGGGCAAAGCGCGACATTGAGTTCTGCTACTCAGCACGCAATGCCTTGAGAATTCGGCAAAAAGGGGGGAATGGAGTGTCTTACACTAGGTTCCCTCTGTCTATCCAGCTGTGTGCGGGATACAGCGTGAAACTAACATTTATCTGAATCCATTCTCAGAAACTTTCACACTTACAAGATTAATTAGTAGGACATAATGACGCTCGGAGGCTATCGCGTTGTCTAAGCCTGGATGGAATATAGAATTGTGAATTGTATTACAGCTTACAGATTAATCACTTGCAAATAAATTTATCTAATTAATAGTACTTTTCGTAATAATTTTATAATATGTGACGATCTGTGTTGAACCATCACTTACATTGACGTAACAGAAACATTTCGGATCTAATACTGACAGACATTCTAAGTGATAACCTAACCATTCTGCTCCACGGCCGCAAGCCAAGGTTGAGTCGAGTCGGGACTCGAACGAAGTCGCCGACTATATGGGCGCCCCCTGCCCGCAGGGGCTTCCTTATAGGCAGCCACTTAGAGCTTGCATTTCTTCAGGGACAGTTTATTCTTCCCTACCCAACTGGTGTCGCTGTAAAAGCCAATAGGGCTAACAGAATTAACCTCATGTCAGGAAAAGGAAGAAAAAGACCGATTTTCGTTTCCAATAGTAATATAAAATTATTTCATATTATTCCTTACTTTTTGATAATATCATTTACGGAGATTAAATTTTTGAGTTGAGTTTTTTTTTCAAAGAATCTAATGCAACCGTTACTAGAATCTTTTATAAACGGCTGTTACCTTTACTGTTACGTTTTTTGTGATTTTTCTTTTACTTGAAACAGAAGTTGTTTGAACCTTATCATTATTTAATGCTAAGTGTGTGTCGGCCTAGTGAAGCATAATCAAAAATCTGTCATCGAGTTTCATTTGGACTCCACCTATAAATTATTCTAAACGACTAAATAGGATTGGGTTACAATTGTAATCTTTTTATTTCAAATATTCTTAAGCGTAGGTTACAATTACGAAGCCCCATAATATCACGGAGCTTCACAGATATTCGTGAATTCGTTACACTTTACACAATATAATTTGAAATTCGCATATTGTTTGCAACTAACTAAATTTTTGAAATAAGATCATCATCGATAAGCTTATTGGTTTTGCGAATTAATGAAAACATCGAATTGAATTTATATAATATTATCGAATATGTAATCGAGTTATCTGATGAACGTATTCATGAGATGGGACTGCGACTTTGACATTCGTTAAACATTACCAACTTGTGAACGCTTACTTTAATATTTGAATACCAATATTAAAGGTATTTTATTTATTTTATGTTGCTTTTATTAAAATTATGCAAAATAGGTCAGCAAAATCAATATTCTACATCACCCCCTACTTTTCTACTTCTTTAGAAGAATTACATTTGTGTCTCAACGTGAATCTGTCATATCAGGTGTGCTTGATATATTCGACATACGAAATAGATCTTATTTCGTTTTCATCCTCGTTAAAACATACTTAACTAGTGAAAAAAGCAAAACTGTAAATTTACGAAATTTTATAACTTTATTGTGATGATAAAATAGTGTCCATTTAATATTCTAGCAGTGAGCTCTGAACTTCGTAAGAATATTATGCTAACTTTGATAGAATCCAATCTTTATGAAAACTTGTAAACTCTGAACTTATAGAAATCTCGTCGTACAGTTCGAGCTCAAGTTTTAGCCAAAATGTTTGTTTTATGCTGCAGCTTCTATATGCAAGTTTTACTTTGCCGTTTTTCTAAAGTCAAAAGTAACATTACAAGAAATCAAATAATTTTAACTATTTATTGAAATACTGATTTTTTCACGAATTACGTCAAGCAACGATGCTGGACTTGACTTGCCAATGAATCCCATCCACGGACATTATACCAACCAAAGAAATAGAAGTGCAGTTCCTCTTTTGTTTTTTTTAAGTGTATTCCTTCTGTAAGCAGTCGATGAGATTATTTGTGAAAGTAGAAAATATTTATAAAGATGTATAAATAAATACAAAATGTAAGTAAATATGCGTATTTACGTACAAAAGGTAGGTTGAATATAGACATGTTAGTCATACAGCCCTACATACGATCTGTCGCGTTCCGTAAATTGTTATTCTACACAAGTTTTACTGCAGTTTCATTGAAGTAGGCAAGTTTAAAGTTTGTTTAACAACGTGAGGTCGAGAGGAGGGAAGAGGGAATTAAAACATATGTAAATACTTGAAATTTTGTTAGCGATGTGGAGGAAAGTTTGTAGAGAATTGTCAATTCAAGAGTTCATTAAGTGTTGGTTTTCTTAAACGTACTGATATACTTTTCTTCTGAATTCTGAATGTGTCCAGCGTGTTAAGTAGCGGAACTCAAAACCCTGCTTTGCCTCCTTACCAAAGCGAGTAAATTAAAATAATAAATATGTCATTACCTCGCGAAAGGATTAAACGCACAATCTGTCACATTTAGAGCCGCACACAAGCGCCCCTGCGTCATGACAAACTAGTAACCAGCTCAGTCCTTGTATATCGAAAGTAAGATATATTTCACAGTAATCTTTATCTATCTCCACATATCAATAAGAGGGTATAGCTAAAATAAAGAATAAAATAAAAGAAAACCGAAATAGAAACCTTCAATTCTTTTTACCTAAGTGAGCTCCTAGCTAAGCTTTAAAGTTTTGTTACATGATCTTAAAAGCGTTTTTAGTGCAACACTATGCATCCTCCTAACACTCGACCTCTAGTGCACTATGTGTTTAGTTTTTGAAGGAGGGCTCTTACAGCGTCTTGGGGACTCTTTGTACTGGGTACTCTAAGTACATTCGATAGACGTCTCACAGACCGGATATTTACTGTTTTTTTGTGTTTAATTTGTGTAGATGCATTGAAGTTTTTCTTTCGAAAAAGAAAACATATTTTATTATTGTTCTGTAGTTTATATATAAATTCAAAATAGGCATGTTAGTTGTATTGTTAAAATAAAACAATAAATAAGAGCACAATAGCATAGGGGCCTAAACAGAAAATTGTACCTTCTTATGAACGTGGCTCAGTGGTCAGAGCGTCTGGTCGGTTTTCACGAGGCGCGGGTTCGAGTCCCGCTACGTTCAAATTTTTAAACGTTTTCTAAATAAGTGTTGTACCTACTTGTCAAATAAAACAAATATTTGCTCTGAATGGCAATCGAACTCATGATCCCTAATTGTATTTTACGTATGTTATACGGTCGTGGCGCAATGGCATCTGTTACTCGATCCCCACTCGCTAGACTGAATTACTTTTCTTTTCGCTCTGGTAGCGTGATAAAGACCGGTGTTGAGTTACACCACTCAACACGCAATGTATCAAAAAGTGGGCGGCACATGGAAACAGTGTGTCTTAACAATTGGTCTTCCTGTTAAGTATGAAGATAAAACCAATGTATATATATATATATATATATATATATATATATATATATATATATACAGGGGGGAATTGAACGCACCACTTTAAATGAAAACACAGTTTTATCTACTCTATAAAAGCCTAATATAATTCAGAAAAAAAATAATTCCCAAAAATAAAAAAGATATTTTTTCAAACAAAAA
>DWGR01004106.1:0-11465 GCA_018247715.1 Heliconius burneyi | reverse complement strand
TTCCTCATGCCGGGGTCGCTGTGTTCGTAAGGGAGGACCTAAGTTTCCGTCGTCTTGCAAATTTTGAAGGTCGGGACCTGTCAACTATCTGGCTCCGTGTTGACTCAGACGATCGTGCCCGAGTCTACGCATGCCTTTACAGGTCCCGCAGTGGTAATGCGGAAACGGATCGGCTCATGGAGCACATGCAATCGGCTATCGACGATATGCTCTCACAGACCCCTCTGCTGAGGTTGTGATACTTGATGACTTTAATGCGCACAATGCCAGTTGGCTTGGATCACGCACTACCGACCACGCGGGGAGGGTCGTTTTTATCTTGCTATGGCAAATGGATTGCCCCAATTGGTTGAGTCGCCTACGCGACTCCCGGACGTGGACGACCACAAGGCCTCCTTATTCGACCTTCTGCTGACTTCACATCCGGAGCAGTACCAGGTTGTTGTCAATGCCCCTTTGCGGTCCTCTGACCACTGCCTGGTACGGAGTGTCGTGCCCTTTAACCGCGGCAGTCGCTGAACATCCGCAACTCGCCGCGTCTGGCACTACAAGTCGGCAAATTGGGATGGGATGCGTACATTTTACTCATCTTATCCCTGGGGGCCGGTTTGCTTCTCTTCTGATGATCCTAGTACCTGTGCCGCTGCTGTTGCCGACGTGGTCCTGCAGGGCATGTAACTTTATATTCCTAGTAGCATGTAGTGCTAATCGGTGGCAAGTCAGAGCCTTGGTTTAATACGTCTTCCAAGCTTGCTGCGTCAAGCCAACGCGAGGCATATCAAATCTGGGCCGAGGCACTGGCTACTAAGGATCCGTAGGTGAAAGCCTCAAAAAGGAAGTATTTTTTTATGGAAAAAGCATGGCAAACGAGCGTACGGGTCACCTGATAGTAAGTGATCACCGCCGCCCACGACACCGCGTAACACCAGAGGAGCTACTGGTGCGTTGCCAGCTTTTGAGGTGGTTGGGCGCAGGAGCCCGGCATTGCCTATTGCGAAACGCAGTGGCATAAAGCCACTACTTCACGCCGGTGTGCGTAATTGCGTCACACGAAATAAAGGTATGGATAAAAATCGTGAAATGGAAAAAAAAATCCTACGTCCAAGCTGTTGAAACGTCTAGATTTTCTTTAGGTATGGGTTTGAAATATTGTACCCTATATATTGTTTTTCGAAATGATTCGCAGACACTTTCACTTTGCATAAATTTGTATAAATGTTCTCTTTAATTCGAAATAATGACTTTCAACAAATAATTTAACACCAATCAAAAATTAAAATGGAAGATGGATCATCATGCTGTTAGAAAAGAAGAATGAAAGGATGAACGACTGAACGAAAAATGTACATGAAATATGGAACCCAGCAATAGATGTCACGAAAGCAAAAGCCTTTAGTGCCGGTTGAGAGAAAAGGTGTATTGTGAATAAATAAAAATGTTAAATACAAAAAAAACATCTGACAATTCAGGATAGTGTCATAGAAAGATACATGTTACTTATTTCATGACACGTTGTCATAGAACAGTTTTCTATAATAATTAGCCAATAAAAACAATGATTGATTCAATTATTCTTAGTATGAACAGAACAAAAATGAAATAATTTTTCTCTCAACAAGTACTCAAAGGTGATATAAATTCAGTAGTAACGACTGAGCCAATGTCGTACCGGTCGAGGAACGTCGGTCGCGGGTTCGATGCCGGTTGTGATGTGTTCGCACGTATTCAGCTATGTGCGACATGGCTGCTTCTGCACAGCGACGACGACCGCCTTCTTTGTAAATTTTATACGTTTTTAAATATTGCAGATAGAAAAGTTTTATAATTAACTTAATAGTATTTCGATATAACGGGTCGCTTTTCGTTGGATACGCTACGCAATAGATATAATTTTATCTTTCTTGGGTAATATGTTTATTTGAAAGAATATTTTCATTGCTCCACAGTCCACTCTCAATATCATCCTCTACCCAACACGCAGTACTCAAAAGCCAAATCAGTTATAAAAATCTTTACAGAAAGTTTATAAATATCGCATTGTTCTCTCTGTCGAACAAAATATATTTAAAAAATTCTTCCCACTCATCTATCCTACCCTCTTTCGTCAACCTTGACAAAAAAAATATTAAAAAACACATATATGTATATTAATATACAAGGTGTCTCAAAAGAAATTTTATATATTGTGACAATAAGGTATCCGGAAATTGTAAATAAAACAAAAAGTATTAATTTATTCATCAATATTTATTTTGTCGCCTTCAAAGCCCATTTGATGCAATACACATGTGCCAACGCTTCTTCCAATTTATAAATATCATTTAAAAAAACTAAGTAGTTTATTAGTAAAATTTTTATTTATTTCTAAAATACAGACTTTGGGAATTTATTTTTTAAAAATAATTTCATCCAAATGTTTACCCTCGCGTTCACGGCACTCATTCAACCTAACGCTAAAATTTCTTATGACGGCTTGGCAAGTACGCTCAGTGATGGCTTCCATTTCGTGGCGAATATTTTGTTTTAATTGCGCCAGAGAAGTTGGTTTGTGAACGAACACTTTACATTTAAGGAAACCCCACAGGAAAAAGTCCATCGGAGTCAAATCAGGACTGCGTGGAGGCCAATTTATGTTGCCCCTTTTCTGGAGATAATTTTTCCTGGAAAAATCTCACGAACTCGAGGTAGAGACACATTAGACGCGTGTGACGTCGCTCCATCCTGCTGGAACCATATCCTTTGACTATAGCCAGGAGAATTCTGGAGTGTAGGCAACAAAAAATCATCTAACATCTTTCCATAACGTTCTGAGTTAACTGTAAGTGCATGTCCCCCCGCGTCTTCAAAAAAGTATGGGCCGATTATTCCTCGCGATGACATTGCAGCCCATACGGTTACTTTTGGCGAATGAAGAGGTTACTGATGCTTTCGCATCATGCGTTTCGGATTAGTTGTACTCCAATAGTGACAGTTTTGACTGTTACGTGATCCATTCAGATGAAAATGAGCTTCATCAGAGTATATGATGTTGGTGAGCGTTTGTAATCTCTCAGTTACCTCGTTTACGTCTTCTAGTCTATGAATAGGATCCTGGGGCTTCAACACCTGCACCAATTGAATTTTATAGGGGTGTAGCTTGCGTTTGCAAAATGTGTTGAAGCGATGATCTATGCACGTTCAAAGCACTTGCACGATTCCAAATTGAGAGGTCAGGATCAACACAAGCACACTGATTGACTCGTTCTACGTTTTCTTCTGTCCTCGATAACCTTGGCCGTCCAGATTTTAGTTTGTCTAAAGTTGAGCCAGTCTCTTCAAACTTCTATACCCAAATTCGAATGAGAGGTATGCGTGGCGCATCATTTAAGTGACGAAGATCACGAATGTTGTAAAAATTTCATCGTGCTATAATCGTCGCAGAATTACCGTTTTTGTAAAATTCACGCACGCACAACGCGCGGTCCTGATTTTCCCCAACTACTACTAACTACTAAATTCCCAAGAACCAGGCTATCGATTGACATACCCCCCGCGCCCCTCTAATGCATTGAGTTCACGTAGCACGCTGATCAAATATGAAATTTCTTTAGAGACACATTGTACATATTCATATACATATTCTTAGTGCTATATCACACTAAGAAAACTACTATAAAAAACCTCATACCTTTATTACTAGTGCAAGAGTCGCATATGAACCTCCTGGACAGGCGCAGACGCGGCGCGGCGCACTCCTCGTGGAAGCGCGCGTCACAGCTCCTGCACGCAGCCGCTAGCTCGCCACCAGAGCCGCACGCCGTGCACACGATGCACGCGTCCGCACTCAGCGGGCTGTCGGAGCAGGAGCTGATGATATAATGAAACATTTAGTTATATTTGTATACATGTATGTAGGCAGAGAAGAACTGGGAGCCTAGTGTTAAGGCATTTCCGATCTCTACTCTCCGTCGAACTCTTAGCCTTGTTACCAATTCTTTTTATTCGACTTGGCTTTATTACTGTTGACCTGGACTGGACTGGTCTTGACATCGTCCTGGTATTCTAGAAACCTTGATTTAAGACTCCGTTCCGTTGAGTGGCGGACCTCTATCACGTTGCCTTGTTACCAGAGCGAGGAAATGAAAATATTAAATATTTCATTAGACAACAAGCGTTTCTCGTTTTCACATATATTTTTCATAAAATTTTATTAAGGTGTTTGGTTGTTTTTGTTGTTAAATAAGGTAATACATGGATCAATAAGTCCCGAGACTAACGCAGAGATGGCGCTCGTAGTAAACCAGTAACCACGTTTTTCTAGAGTACTGACCTTGAAACGTGTCAAAATTTTAAGTCGATCGGACCAGAAACAGCTGAGTTAGTTACCCGGACTCTTGTCCATCAAAAACAACGATTTGTCGGTGGTTTGCCGAGTTTAAACGTACGTACCGACACAAATGACGCGGTACGCTCGGTTAGACCTGTGGGAGCTGTTACTCCGGAAAATGTGAGTGAAGTGACAAAAATTATAACGAAAGATCGTAAAGTGAAGCTCCGTGAGTTTGCTGAGATGACACAGATATCATATGGAAGTGTATTTACTATACTTTATGAAAAATTGAGCATGAAAAAGGTTTTTTCCAAGTGGGTGCCGCGATTGTTTTCGATGGAACAAAAACAGCAACGAGTCGATGATTCAGAAAGCTGTTTATCGCTATTTACTCGCAACAAAAAAGATTTCTTGCGTCGTTATGTGACCATGGACGAAACATGGATACATCACTATACTCTAGAGTCGAAGCGGCAGTCATCTGAGTGGCGCACAGCTGGCGAAAGCCGTCCGAAACGTCCGAAAACGCAGCAGTCAGCTGGCAAAGTCATGGCGTCAGTTTTTTGGGATACGCATGGCATTATTTTCATTGACTACCTCGAAGAAGGTAAATCGATCAACAGTGATTATTATATTGGCGTTTGAAGGAGGAAATCGCAAAAAAACGAACGCACATGCAGAGAAAAAAAAATCCTTTTTCACCAAGACAGTCCACCCAAGCCCAATGGCTTTGACCTACTTCCCCACCCCCCATACTCGCCAGATTTAGCCTCCAGTGAGTACTGGCTCTTTGCTGATCTTAAAAAAATGCTCCAGGGAAAAAGATTTGGCTCAAATGAAGAGGTCATCACTGAAACTGAAACTTATTTTGAAGCGAAAGATATTTTTTTTTTATGAACATGGTATTGAAAAATTGGAATAGCGTTGGAACCATTGTATCACCCTAAAAGGTGATTATGTTGATGAATAAAAAAATTTTGCAAAAAAAAAAAAAATTTTGTTTTCATTGTTAGTCTCGGGACTTATTGATCCATGTGTATATTAAAAGGTAAGTTAGGTTAGTTAATTTTAAAATGGATGCAGACCGTCCACCCGATCCCCCTGACCCTGGAGGTGGCATAGGCGAAATGTAAACGATTTCGCGTAAGAGACATCCGCTCATTCTAACGCCTTATCCCCAGTATCATCTGCCCCTGTTACTCCGTATAAATCTTACAGAAAGACAGTTTCTCAGTCTACCCGTCCCCGCGATCCTTTAGCAAAGGGATATAATAGACAAGCTCATCAAGCCTTAATTGCCAATTGTTCTTCTCCCCTTCCTAATGGTTCCGTTTTAAACCAAAGTGTTGACAGTCCAACTGAATCTAGAAAAGATCTATTGGTTGCACTAACTGAAACCCTTGTGAGCATTTTTCAAACCGCTGATAAACTTCCTATACCGTCCAACGTAGCCCAGAACTAATCAAAACTCGTTAAAACATTAAACAATGGTGCAACTGAAGTTCCTACATTGGAATAGACAAAGTATTCGTGCCAAAAAGCATGAATAACTTAACATTATTTCTCTGTATAATCCTGTCATTATTGCCCTATCGGAAACATGGTTGGTGCCTGATTCCCGTTTTAGGGTACCAGGTTTCGCCTGTTTAAGGGAGGACAGAAGTGACGGGTATGGAGGTTGTTCTATCCTAATCTAGCACTCCTCTCATTATTCCCTTATCCCTCTTCCTCTTCACACCCAACAGATTAATGCTGTTGCTGTGAGGGCTTTCAATATCTCCTTCCTGTCGATTTATACCCCTCACCCCCCTTCCTCTCTTTTCCTTGAGCTTAAGTCTATTATCTCTTCGCTTCCCAGTCCTGTGTTGGTCCTGGGTGATATTAACACTCATCACTCTTTGTGGGGGTGTTATCACTGTGATGAATTTTCTCCTTCATTGGTAGACATGATTGATGATGTTGTTCTATTCCTTTTTGAATGATGGATCACCAACTCGTAGGGTTAATCCTAATCAGAACCCTAGGACTGCTATTAAGCTTTCCTTCCTAAAACCACAGGGCTAGGAAGCGAAGAGATAATAGACTTAAGCTCTAGAAAGTTGGAAGCAGAAGGATGAGGGATGTAAACAGAATGGAAGGAAATACCTAGGGACCTCACAGCAACAGCATTCAACTGTTTACTATGAGAAGGGAGAGGAATACGGCAATATGGAGAAGTGCTGGATGAGGAATGCACTACCTCCATACCCGTCATTTCTGTCCTCCCTTAAACAGGCGAAACCTGGCACCCTAAATCGGGATTCCGGTACCAGCTGTTTCCGAGAGGGCAACAATGACAGGATTATACATAGAAATAACATAAAGTAATTCATGCTTTTTAGCACGAATACTTTTTTTATTCCACTGTAGGAAGACTAGTGGAGCCATTGTGAAGGATTTTAAAGATTTTGAGTAGGTTTTGGGTAACATTGAACAATAAAGGAAGTTCATCAGCGGTTGAGATTATGCTCACAAGAGTGTCAGTCAAAGCAATTAACAGATCTTTTGTAGATTCTGCTGGACTGTCAGAACCTTGATTAATTGCACAACCATTGGGAATGGAAGAGGAACAATTGCTAATAATGGACTGATGAGCTCGTCTATTGTATCCCTTTGGTATAGGAGCGTGGGGATGGCGAGCTTGGAAAACTGTTTTATGATAGGATTTACTGGGACTAGCAGGACATCTGGTTTGTTGGAATTGGGAGTTCGTGAAAACATTTCCTTAGCAACATCTGCATAGGAATGTTGGACAGATGGGAACCGGGATGATGCTTCCATATACGAAATACATTCTTGTGACCTGGTGATGGATCTATTTACACTATTATATATTGTTTCCACTATTCATAATAAGAAATTTTCAACAATAAAAAAAGATATTTCCACTAATACGTGTGTCAATCAAATCCAATATTAAGTTATAAGGTAACAACTTTATATTATGTGTTATTGCTAACCCTTTGTATTTTGTATATAATGTATATATTCATTTTTTTTTTGTAGGTGAAGGCAAATTAAACTGGATCTTTTTATTTTTAATATGCATTCCTCTATTGTGTAACATTATCTTTTTTGTACCGTACAACCTCCTTTGTGTTTTCTCCATGCAACATGACATTGACGAAGTGATATGTGCTCAACTGGCACGCTCGGAACGCCATAATAGAAGAACCAAACCAAACCAAGTGTGTATGTAAAAGTTGGTAAATAGCTTTAATTACTCACTGCCACATTATAACTATGAAAATTCAAGAAAAATCTTAAAATCAAATCTGAGCCATCTAAAATTAACTCCATACGTTACCACAACTCATTGATGTTGCAATAAATAACATACAATCAACATGCATTTGGTAAAAAATATACATTTACCTTTCATCCAAATCCTCTTCAACACTTTCTTCTGTATACAGTTTTCTTCTTTTCCTAGGTGTTTTCTCCTTTGGCTTACATTGCTCACAGAACCAATCACCTTCTGGTACTTTCTGTGAAGACAAAAGATAAAAATATTAAATTAAAACATACAAAATTAAACATAACATTAATCTTTAGAAATGTTTTTCTAGAAGTTAATCTTGTGTTCGCATTTTCTCTTGTCAAATACGAAATTTAATGAATGTATTTCGCCGTAGACTCATGAGAATGTATGGCTTCATGGTCAGGGTGCTTGGACAGTTTCAAGTGGCACAGGTGCAATCTTTATTCAAATCTTAATAAAATTAAAAAAAAAATGGTTTTTTTTCTGAAGTGTTGCATAATACTAATATATGTATGTATGATTTTATTCTCCTACATAGCATTTTTATTCCTAAGCCTAACCAATAATGGCCTAGTTACCTTTGCACAGTAGTATTTATGTTCATGTTTTAAAAAGTTATATATTACATACACTACCTTTTTCTTAATACCCAACTGAATGCGTGAAACAATATAATATATTTAAAACTCCAAATTATAAAACATAATCTCAATATTCTCTATTTTGTTGAAAGTAATATAATTTAAATTGGCAGAATATAAAGTTGAATATAAAAGAACTTTTATTTAACTTGATTGTTACATTGAGGATGACTAAAACAATTAAGAATTTATTTTTCTTGTAATGAAATTACCGTCACGCTATATCCTGCACACAGCAGGGTGGGCAGAGGGAACCTAGTGTTAAGAGACCCTGTTCCCCACTTTCCGCCGAATTCTGGAAGCATTGCGTGTTGAGTGGCGGAACTCAACGTTGCGCTTTGCCTTTGCTTAGCAAACTATAAACTATAACTCAATAACTTATCTTTAAGACACTATATTCCTAAATCCTATATTCTCTAAATCTTGAAATAACCCTATAAAATTAGTCAATATTATTATATAAAACGACATATATAACATATATAACATAAAACTCACCACCAACTTAGGCTTGAGGCAGTACAAATGGTGTCCCTTGTTACAGCCATCGCACAACAGCATGTTGTCAGGGTCAGCTCGTCTCCGACACAGCCTGCAGGAGGCGTTGAGGACGCTGGCGGACCACGCCACGCTGCTGTCCAGGGACAGCACATGGAGAGCTAAGGAGGCGAAACTCCGACACTCCATGAGAGAGACCTCCCATCGCTCCAACGCGTCTAGTTCGATGGGTTTGTTTTTTGCTTCGCGGTCTTTGCGTTCTTTATCGTCGAGGCCTTTTGAAGAAAATATATATTTTTTGAAATGGACATTGCCCACACTTTTCTAATCTTAATTTTTAATTATTGTAACTAAAATAAACAAATGAATAATAGGTATTTTTTAATTTGACGCTACAGCATTTTTTTTCAGCTTTCCATTGAATTTTCAGAATGACGAAATTAAAACCTTTTCTTATCCATTGAGTGGATGCGTCTATAGTCAATCATTATCCTACTGGTCCAGACGATAAAGTAATGATTACGAAAGAAAATGTTACGAGTTATGATATTTTTAAATTTATAAAAAACAAAACAAATAAAAGAAAACACAAACAGAAAAACTTATTTAAAAAATCTATCATAATATCACTCACCCAAAGGTCTCTTCAAATACTTCTGATGTATTGACTGTGCAACTTGTAACAGGGCACAAGCTAAGCCTCTGACGACGTCGGGCTTCGCCCCGCACTCCTCGGGCTCCACTTTAATACCATTCACTTTGGGCGTCTCGAGCCAGTGCCCAGGATCTCGGTATTTGTTTTGTGGGATTGTTTCTATTTCTGTTTTTTCTACGTCTGAAAGTGATATATGTAAATTACATATATTGTGAGAATATAAGCAAGCGGAGCATAAAATATTTTATCCCAATATCCTTACAGTGAAAATTATTATAACTAACAAACTATACTAGAAATATAAGATTAAAAAAAAATCTTTTTATGATTGTAACAATATTAATTCATGTTATAAAATTTTATTTCAAATTTTATGTTAAAATATTTTTTTATAAAATCAATAAAACTTTTACATAAAATATTTTAATATTTTTTTTATTTGAAGTCCAAAGGCCGGTTATGGCGCAGGCTTAGTGTGTGAGCGCGACAGGTTGTGGATTCGATTCCCACTTACGGAAATGAAATATGTCTAAAGTAACACTCAGCTCTCTCTACTTATCTATGCTGCTTCATGTAAGATATACAGCGTAAAGCAGAAAAAAAAAATAATAATAATAAATAACCAAAACATAAATTACCATCAGGTAACCTTAAGCACCCATCAGGCTGATGATAATCATCTCGGAAATGCTTGCCGGGCCCCCAGCTCAGGTACTCCGCCTGCTTATCGTAGCCCCGTAACATTATAGTCCCGCGCCAGGCTTCACGATCCTGAGTGGTGGATATTGGTTTGAATATAGGTTTGGTTATATAGGTTAGGTCAGTTATCATGAAGAGAAAAGAAATTCTGTTTTTCAATACTGACAAAAAAATACATAAAATATAAGTTTAAATTCTATTGAGTAAAATCTAGACTCAAATAGGTTTTTTCAGTTGTTTACGGCATAGTCAATGAGCCGTGGCCTTCCTGAAGCTTTAAATGGCTGCACAGATTTAATTTAGGGATTTTTATTATTTTCTTCTCGAGTTTACAATATGTTATACATACAAATGTCGTAAAATCTTACCTTATCACCACAACTTTTCGTATTGTAAATGAGTTGACAAAATCTACTTGATAATGGTCTATGCAACAAACTAACTCTAACCTTCACTTTCAGAGCACCCAAGCAGCCATGGAAGATCTTCTCCTCCAACTCCAGGATATGGTCACGAAGAGACAGCTCCAGCGCCTCTGACACTGTACTGTCTGGGGGCACGTTGAGTGAGGGCTGTATGCGCCTTTGTCGTGTCAAATGTGAGTGTTGAGGTTGAGGCTGTTGTAGAAAAAGTAAATGATACTAATATGAGATAAGCAAAAAGAATATTTTTATAGTTTCCAGTCTTTTCTTTTTGTCTAACTAAATTATTTCATATATTTACATTTCACTAAATCCCAACTACAGAACACACATTTTAAAAACTTTATGGCTTAAATCTTTTCATAAATAGGGAGGACCTAGTATCAAGATAATCCTTCTCCACTTCCTGCTAAAAATCCAGATCTAATCATATCATCATTATATTGAAATTAGAGTGATGGAACTCAATGCGGCATTCTATTCCACCATCAAAGCATGAATGTGAAAATAATTCTGTATCCTGACATAGAATTGAACCCATAACCAAAATATGGCCTTCTTACTTAAAAATAAGTACTTACTAGTGCAGCACTGGGTGTTAATAAATGTATGGGACATTTCTTTACATATTCCACAATATTAGCTTTATCCAGTTCCAATGTTTGTCTCAATTCATTTTCTCTTAAGCCTCGTTTGTTCAGGGCTTCTATGAGAGCTTCGATTTGTTCTTCTGTATTGTACACCCACCATTGTGGTCTGTAGTCACCCTGGAATAAAATAAAAAGATATATATATATATATATATATATATATATATATATATATATATATATACAGGGTGGAAGAGGCAGCGCTTCTTTTACTGAAACTGCATATAGGGTTTAATATTTTAAACCCGGAGCTAAAAAAATTTATCAAGATGCCTCAACAGTTTGGACGT
>DWGR01004105.1:0-11466 GCA_018247715.1 Heliconius burneyi | reverse complement strand
GCTTCGTGTATTGCCATATCAGATGCAGCAGTACCACATGTCGCTAGTATCGCGTTGTGCTTCGGCCTTCTTGTTGCTTCTATCGTGCAGGTATGTTATATTATTTTAGATACGCTCACGGCTTTGCTCTCATAAGCACTGGTATTTTTAATTTATATTCGAGACTCTAAAAGCTAAAAAGTATCCTATATTCTTTCTAATACTTCTAAGAATATGTTTACATACAAACACATTAACATTTATAATAATTGTATGTTGATAAGTGGTGAAAAATATACATAACATACTAAAATGACATATCAATAAATATAATAAAAAATGAAGCCGAATATTTCTATTTCTTCGCTATGGTGTCGGGGGAAAGCGGCGCGGCATTGAGTTCCACTCAACACGCAATGCCTCCAGAATTCGGCAGAAAATGGGGAACGGAGTGTCGTAACACTATGTTCCCTCTGCCTACCCTGCCGTGTGTGGGATAAAGCGTGAAGATGATTTTTTTTAAATAAATATAACGATATTATTTAGAATAGCGATTTGGTGTTGATGTAAATCTTATAATTTATTTCAATTTAGTTTTTTTTGATATTTTCTATAATATCTATTTGTATTAGTTTACGTATTATGTAATCAAGGTGGCGGTAGATAATAATATGTTATTATAATTACACCTTCACAATCTATATTATGTAACAATTTAAAACCTACCACAAAAACGGTAATAGAGTTGACAATAGATTCTCTTACTATGTTATAACTGTCGCCGGGATGCATGTGTTGCGACAAATCCTGTTCATGTTACCACTATGTATTTACTAGTTAAAATTAATATTGAAATTTCATTTAAGTTACATGAAGCAACATTTTTTACTTTGGTTATAAAGAAAAATTCCAGCTTCAAGCTTTTTCCCGCACAGTGAAGGTGGAGAGCGTTCTCAAGTCTGAGGTAGATTTTGAGATGCCTTTTTATTTATTAATTTATCTATGAATGACAATGGGTTCTCAAAATCGATCTCAGATTAGTGTAAGACAATAAATACATGGGCTACATCGTTACCTTTTTTTCGACTTTTTTTTAATTCGGCTTTTTATTATCAGTATATATGAGTACAGTATATACTCGTACATCAAATCATTACCACCTCTGCTAGTAGTTTATTCTTTCTGTAGAACTGTTTTACAAAAAAAAAAAAACAATCTTTAGAGACCACGACGATGCAGTGGCAAAGAGTATGACGTTTGAACGTAATAGTTTGTGGGTTCGAAAATTTTTGTTTCCACTCGGGGGAAAAAGCGATAAAGCGCGGGTTAGGGTTCCGCTGCACAACGCATGTCATGAAAATTCAGCGGAATGTGGTGAGCCGAGTGTTTGAATACTAGGTTCCCACAACTTAGCCTGCTATATGCGGAATACCGCGTGTAACTAAAATTAACCAATCTTTAGAAATAATTATTTTTGTATAAAAAATTCTATATATTTGCATAAAATAAGTAATTAAGCACGCTGTCACCAAAGCTTACTGTGATCATAGATAACGTGAAATAAAAATATGTTAATTAATGAATTACAACAGAAGTGGCATCCGGTCTGTAAATAAATATTATTATTAAACATAATTTTTAATTCCAAGCATACAGAACAAATTTTAAGTTTTCGTGAGATATTTTACGGCATTCCCGTCTGGGTAACTGGAAAGTGTTTTATTTATGGTTAACTCTACAAAATTAAATTTTTAATATTTCAATTTCCTCGTTCTGGTAACGAGGCAAACCGCCGCATTGAGTTAGTTAGTTGAGTAAGAGTTAGTAGCACACTCAACTTTCCGGAAGTTCTCTAGACTTCACCGGGAAGTAACGGAGTATCTTAACACTTCACACATCCCGTCTGCCTATCCTGCTATGTGCGGGATACAGCGTGATCCTAAAAAAAATCACAACGGCGCCTAGTTATAGTGATAAGAATAATGTGTCCATTCATAAGTCTTAACCTTTACCTACTATATGTTAATGCCTTTATAAATACAATAACAGCACATTTTAAATGAAACTATTTTAATCGGATTAATCGCGTATTTTTGTTATTATACATTTTTGGAAACCCGACGTTTCGAACAATTTGCAACGTCGGATTTGTCGAAATGTATAATAATCGTGAAAATCATAAAAAATATTACAGCAACAGCATTTTCTTTTCTAATGTGGTTCTTTAAATAACATTTAATTATATTGAACGGACCGAATTCTCTGGGAATATACTACCATTGGCTTCTAACTGTCTTTTATTCTGTTCTTAATAAATAATTCATTGAATGCTAAGAAGTAGCGATGTGGTAGCGACCGTTTACACGCTTTACTTTTGGTTTTCACGTCTATACGTGTTTGTATGGAAACAGAAAACTAGAGGATTAAGTAAAACCCCTGCACCTGGGCTTATACATACATTTAATTATGTTGACGGTACTTTTGTATTAATATTGATAAACTTATTTATTAATCGATTAAAATATTAGGCATATGATATAAGGCAGTATAATTTTTTAAATTTATTACTAATGAGTAAACAGTTTAATATATTCTGTAAAACCGTCAGGTTGTGGGTTCGATTCCCGATTCGTCAATTTAAATGAATATTTCACTCGAGGAGATGAAATATTTATTTAAATTTACATTTCTTCGCTGTGGCATTAAGGCAAAGCGCGGCGTTGAGTTCGTCCACTCAATACGCAATGCCTCCAGAATACTACGGAAAGTGAGAAACGGAGTGTCTTCACACTAGTTTCCCTCCGCCTACCCTGCTTTGTGCGGGATTAAAGCGTGAAGCTGATTTTTTTTTATAAATATAAATATATCGGCGTTGAGTTTCGCTACTCAACACGCAATGCTTGGAGAATTCGGCTGAAAGTGGAGAACATGTGTCTTAATGAAAATGACTTTTCAGGTGTGTGGAGGATATAGCGTGACGATAACAAAAAAGAATATTTTTTTAATTAGTTCTTATAAAGGAATCAGCGTATGCATTGTGTCTTGACTTGTGCGATCCAGCGTGAAGGGCCTTTCTAACTGACACGCTCACGATGACATTGTTGTTCTGATATATTAATCATCTATTGTTATTTCTTGTTGTATTTACCTTGTTTTACACTTACCTACGCAAATATCATTATTAAATAGTAATTTTCTTTATTTTCTATTACTTTCTCAATGTAATGATATATTTAGCTATTTTAATTTTAGTTAAAACTGAAGATAAAGTACTTTTTTTTTAAATTAAACTAAGAAATGGGTAAAGGAAAAGTGGTTATTTCTGAACTTTATTTAACATTAAATCTACAATTTTGAGTTAATGAGGCACGAGCGCGACTTTAACGCGACGGGCTATTTAATATTTACTATTTTCATTGTTGAGTTGATGCATACGCGGCGTTGAGTTCCGCCATTGAACGCATAATGCTCTCTATAGAGTATATGTTCCTTGACACAATGCCTGCAGAATTCGATGGAAACTCCGTTTGGAAGTGGAGTATATTAACACTAGGGTCCTTCCGCATACCCTGCTAAATGCGGGATAGAGCGTGAATGGGGGATATAGCATAGTTTAAGAACTATTAACATAAAATAGCTTTCTTGCATCATGACCCATAAACAAATATATTATAAGCCACAAAACGAATCGATCAATATATTAGAATAAAACATTTTAATCGACGTCCGGCCTTTCCCACGCGGTCGCGGACCTGTAATCACTCGTGTGTTAAATGTATTACACATGTTCCGTTCAATATCGTTATAAGGCCAATATGCAAAATAGATGAATTAGTAAGCCTTGATATATGATAAAAAAAACTAAATCGGCTTTACGCTGTATCCCGCACATAGCGGGAACCTAGTGTTAAGTTAAGACACTCCGTTTCCCGTTTTCCGAAGAATTGTAGAGGCATTGTGTGTTGAGTGGTGAAAATATAAATAAATATTTCATTTTCTCGAGTGGGGATCGAACCCACAGCTAGTAGCTTTTACCTCGCGTTCACTTGTGGCTCTGCGCCACGACTGGCCCCAAGACCTTGACATACGGTCATAGTACTTTTCACTAATGGAGGTAGATATAATCGACAGACATGGTAACAGTTTATTGACATTGTAATTATATATATATGTCAGAGTACTGGCATTCAAATATATGTGCCAACATTTTGAAATGTGTGTGTTATTTTTAAATGTTGTGTTGTTTCTTTTAGTTATTTTTCAAAACAAATTAAAATAAAATATATTATATTTATTTATATGAATTTTGTAGATCTCAGGTTTCCTACTTTCGACGTTTCTTTAAAATAGACTAAATGACCAAATTAATAAATATTTGAGGCCATCGTAGCGCATTGGCACAAGAGTGTGAGTGAAACGCGACGGTTGTGAGTTCAACCCTGAGAAAATCGACGGAAATCGGCGTCACGCTTTATCCCTCACATAACGGAATTGGAACGGACTGATTGAACTTGGTTTTAAGACACTCCGCCCCCATTGGGAATGTTATGATATTTATGTATGTATCGTTGACCCTGAATCAGAGTAGATACAAGTGATAGTACTCGTAAGTACACGGAGGAACAACAATGTAATAGGATATGTAAATTATTATAAATATTATTTGGTTTGATTTTCGATTTTGCAATAAAAGAAGGCGTCGCCATGTTCCACTTTAATGTTCTGTTGTTTGTATTTTATAATTTAAAAGTCATGGGAACTGAATATTTTCAAGTGACATGAGAATACACTTTGCGTGATTAGTTTTATTATGAAATTCAAGATTAAGTTAAGGTATGTGCTTTCATGATTTGCATTTTTAGTTGACAAAATTAAAATTATGTAAATTTTGTAATAGTAACAATATTGAAGACTAGCTGACCCGGCAAACTTCGTACCGCCTAACAGTCATTCTTTCTTAAATATAAACTCCTTGAAAACGTTAAATACTTATATCTTTTGATAGAGTGAAGCGATTACAATGAAATAAAAACTAAAATCTACTTTGAGTTACTTGTAATTTTTTTGTATAAAAATTGCTTAAATTTGTTGTGTACTTTTTACGTGATACGGGTTCACATAAACAGACAAACAGACAAAAATTCTAAAAATGCTGGAAATGGATTCTGTTAGTTATTCTTTAACACCCTGGCAAATTTTTTAAAAATATTTTCAATGTACAGAAACGACTTTTCTACAGATTTATTATAAGTATATAGATATAGATTATCTGTACCGACTATTCGAATTTAGAACACTAACATGCACGGACCAACCACGTTATATATTATATATTTTTTTGGATTTGCTTTCGTTAACACAAATGATATATAGAAACTGAACCTATTACCTACATAGTATTGACACGACAATTTTCTAATTGAACTGCTGGAGACTATATTTAATTAATTAAATATTAAAAACTTATATCAATTAAATAATAAAAATATAATCGAGGACGTAATAAATGTTAAGACGCGATCATAAGCGTAATTCTTACCTGTGAAAATTATACTGCACTCGCCACTTGATTAGAGCGTACCATGGACATTTATCATATTCAATGACCAGACTGCAGGGTTGACGTCTAATATCTTAAGAATTCTTGGCTTAAGATCATCTTATTCTCAGAAATGCTTGGAACGGTTAAATAATATATATTTTAATTTAAATTTTCCTGTTAAATTTTGTTTTAATTGCTTATTGAAAATATATTTCAGTTTATATTTTGCTCCTTTACTTCATATAAAATGAGGTCGTCGTGGCGCAGTGGCACTTGGGTGTGACTGTAACACCCAAGGGGATCGCTTCCCACTCGAGGAAGTGAAATATTTACTAACGTTTATATTTCCATTTCTTGGCGCTGGTGCCAAGGTAAAGTGCGGCGTTGAGTTCTGCCACTCAACACGCAAGGCCTCCAGAATTCGGCAGAATGTGGGGAACGTAAATTAAGCTCTGGGTGCAGAGATCAGCGCCAATTTAAAAAAAAGAGGCAACTCTACTTCTATATAAATGCAGTAATATGCTTTTTTATTATCCATTTTAAAGTATATCTTTTTTTCTTTTAACACATTTACATATCAAGATCTGTATATTAAAAACATACATCATATTTTTTGGCTATTTTCGTGACCAGCGAGGTACTCGATCTAATTGACCTCGCCGAGCGTACTTTCCTAACCCAGGTACTTATCTGGGCCAAGAGCTTTTATAATGAAGGGTCTGGTGACGATTTATAAAGCATTGAGAGATTTATAAGTATGTTTCGATATATAAACATTCGTTTAAGTATAAACTTCTAATGGTCGCATAACTGATAAAATATTATTATTTATCATGCATCAGGTTAAGCAGAAGGAGCTAAGTGTCAATAAGCTGTTTCCCGCACGCAGCAGGATAGGCAGAGGAAACCTAGTGTTAAGACACTCCGTTCCCCACTTTCTGCTGAATTCTGGAGGCATTGCATGTTCAGTGGCAAACCTCAACGCCACGCTGTAACTCGACACCAGAGCGAAGAAATGGAATTAGAAACGTAAATAAATATTTCACTTCCTCGAGTGGGGATCGAACCCACAACCGTCGCGTTACAGTCACACCCTTGTACCGTTGTTCTCAAAATTAAAATTAACAAAAATTAATATAACTATTGTTAATTAGTTATTAATAACATTAAAAAGAGAATTTCAAACATATTATCTTTATTATTAATTTCACGTCGATCAAAAGTCAACGTTTAAAGCCATTAAGAGAGAATAAAACAACAGTTAAACAATTTACAAATTAAAGCCCGCCCGTGATTCATCATATCGCATAGCCTAGAAACTAGAAACGGCTCTAACAATTCAAAGCATAGTTTTGCAAAATAACATAACGATTTTCTATTATTAATTTAAAATTATATATGTTACAGACAGACAGCTCAGTCCATTTCAATAAATATATTGTTTTAAATTATTTTGGCAGATTTTTGTAAATATGTTAATCATTTTTATACTTTCTTTTCTATTAAAAGTAATTAATATTTCCAAAAACGTTTTAAATGGGAACTTAATCTAATTGCCACTTTCCTAACACAGCTGCTCCATAAATTAAGCTATACAAACGGTGTCTGATAAGAGATAACATAAAGATCCTATCGATAAATAAAAAGTTTAGTGTACACCGAGAGATGCCGATAATGCTAAGATATTAATTGTCACGTTGAATTTGTTTGATCATTAATAACACTGATTGCTTCATTATAACGAATCTATGCCGTGATTGATGGATTGACGGGCCTCGAGTACAGCGGAGTATTTAATTAGATCGGATAAGCGTGCTATATTTGATACTGTGATTGCAAGACATTAACACACTTTTTTCTTTATTTTATCAGCTTCACGCTTTATCCCGCACACGCACATAGTGTTAAGACACTCCGTTACCCACTTTCTTCCTAATTCTGGAAGCGTTGCGTA
This sequence comes from Heliconius burneyi, assembly GCA_018247715.1. Taxonomy (NCBI): domain Eukaryota; kingdom Metazoa; phylum Arthropoda; class Insecta; order Lepidoptera; family Nymphalidae; genus Heliconius; species Heliconius burneyi. The sequence continues at coordinate 3,991 of DWGR01004105.1, read as the reverse complement.
TTGAGTGGTAGAAATCAACGCCGCGCTTTGCCTCGACACCAGACCGAAGATATAGAAATATAAACGTAAAAAAATATTTCACTTCTTCGAGCTGGAATCGAACCCCATTCTTCTCGTTATATCAGCGTTGCCAGTCACACCTCGTGCCGCTGCGCCATGACTGCCTCTACTTTTGGATACTATGTTGATATGTATTTAATATTTTTTATATAGTATAAATTATAGATTTATTGGAATATCGTTGAGTACTTCACACACTCTCTCGGATCTACATATAAAAGTCGAAAATATAAAACAAATTTTTATATGAAGTGTTAATTAACGTTAAGAACTTTTGGACAGTCGAGGTACAGGGGCACAAGCGTGTGAATGTAAACGCGATAGGTTGCGGGTTTGATGCCCACTCAACGAGGTGAATTATTTATTATTTTCATTACTAGGTCACTAGGTTCCCTAAGTCTACCCTGTTACATGCGGGATACAGCGTGAAGCTGAAAAAAATAACTATTATTGAATATATCAGGTATCTGCGACATTGTAATGAAAACCAAAGGTTATGGACGATGTCATCACGTATCAAATGGATAACAACTATAATTATTATACATAAATCTAAAATTTAAGGAAATACGAATATGGAGGCTAGTCATGGCTAGTCATGACTGTAAGAACGACAAATTGCGGTTGCGATTCCCATTCGTAGAAATGAAATCTTTAATATTATCATTTCTTCGCTTTGGTGTGGAGGCAAAGAGGCGTTGAGTTCCGCCACTCCTAACACAATACCTCCAGAATGGAAAGAGGTCTTAACACTTGGATACCTTGGCCAACCCTGCTACATTGTGAGATACAGCGTGGAGCTGAAGAAAAATAAATAAATACGGAAATACGCATATCGTGAAACCTTCGTGATGATTTTCAATTTGCTTCAGCTTCCGAGACGAATCGTATTTCTTCAGCGCCATTACATAATCTGTCAATCACACATTAACATCACAATGATACCTACGAGCGCCGGCCGTCGTTGCGCCCGCGCAGCCAATGTCACATGCATTGTATTATATAGTAATTGTATTATAGCTTTTATTAATTTTAGAAAATTGTAAAATCAATATTTTATCAATATTTTTATGAAGCCGTAGTGGTGCAGCGGCACAGGGTCGTGATTGTAACGCGACGGTCGTGGGTTCGATCCCCACTCGAGGAAATGAAATATTTATTTTCGTTTATATTTCCATTTCTACACTCTGGTGTCGAGGCAAAGCGCGGCATTCAGTTCCGCCACTCAACAGGCAATGCCTCCAGAATTCGGCAGAAAGTGGGGAACAGAGCGTCTTAACACTAGGTTCCCTCTACCTGTCTTGCAGTGCGCAGGATACAATGTGAAGCTGATATAATTCTATCAATATTTTATGTGTTATATTAAATGAGGAATATTTTATTAAAATGTTTAAGTGTTAACGACAATTATATCCCAGTAATGGCTTCGAATAAAAATTGATAAAGATTGGGAGCTTTTATGTTTTATCCGGTAATTAGTTATCTTCTCTTCCGCGATATATTTAGATACATATAACACATAGGCAGGTAGGCAGATGGTACCTGGGAACCTATATAAGTGTTAAGATGCTCCGTTCTTATGATATACTTCCGTTCACCACTTTCCACCAAATCCCTCAAGATACAAGTGTCTCATTTTTTTATTCTGTTTTTAATAAAATATGTTTCGCCCTCAATGTGTTTCGCAAAATTTGCAAAATTAAAAGTCAATATATATAATTTTGCAATCGGATGCTTATTTATATTTATCTGCTCAAGTGTGACCTCAAGTATTAACGTTGTACAAGTTGTTTAGACCAATTTATTCGTTTATAGTAAATTCAATAACATGCTAAGATTTCATAACTTAATAAACTCATATATTCCCCTTTCTAATTTATTTTCTTATCTCAGATTTTAAACGGAAGTGTATTTTTATTCGTATAGCGTTTAATTAACATTTTTACTCAAGCGTATTGCATGTACTTACATATGTTATATCGAATAACGAAATTTAAATAACCTTTTGCTACTTTAATTTACTAATCTAAAATAAAATTAATCCTTTGTCGCACAACAAAAAAAATATTTGTCATAAATCATTGCTTTTTTTTAATTACAAAAGCAACCGATATTTTTATTACTTACAGTTATAATATAAAAATAAGAGTTCTTTGTCCTCTTATCTATATGACTATAATGGATAAAAAAAAGCTTAAGTGTTACTTTATAATGTTCAAATAGAGCTTAATATTTTTTACGCCTACGCCGTGACAAGAACTTGCCAAGTAACTGTACTCGTATCTCAAATAAATGTGAGAAAAAAGCACAGGTCATGTAATTATGACAGACAAAAACTATGTATGTAATATTCAATCTAGTGATGTATAATTAAACCCTTATTGATTCTTATCCAGGATACTCAGCTCATTAACTTTGTATTGTGTAGAAATGATATAGAAAAAACGATTGTAATGAAGCTTTTATAAAAAAATATTGAATCGCGAAATTGTTGTTAACAAATATAAAAAATGTACCTGATAAAAAAATCGATATTATCGAATGATTAAACAATAATCGATTATTATCTTCGCTAAGTTGGCATTTATCGGATTAACCTCAATGGTTTTAGGTGCATCACTAATTTAAAATAAAATTGTGTATATTTAGAATGTTGGCATTACTAAAAAAAAAAATATAAATTTGTATTTCGTTATATCTGCTATGGTCAAAAGGCTTACTGACTATGTTGCTAAAAATCATATATATTTTTTAAATACAGAATAAAATTAAAAATACATATATATCATAAAAATATGTAAATGCATGTAATTACATATTTTTAATAAATTATTAAGACAGTCAACTACAAGCAAACAGCATTTTAATAACTATATATGCTTTCATCATAAATTTGCCATGTAATAACCGAGATAAGAATATTTAACATAAATATGACTACAGTATGTGCTTTAATGCCCTTTTGCACAGAATTTTGATACCCGGCCATGACATTTTTCTACCTTTCGCAAGATTCCTTCGAAAACTTGTAACTCTTATAAAATCGGCTGCTTATTATTACAAACCCTATAACGCTCCGATTTCATCACTTTTAAATTTTAATGATTGCAAATCAGGCCCTGTGTTATTTACCGACATATGTACTACATATATATAGAATAGCCCAAAGGCTTTAGCCCAAAATATCAAAGTTTTCGACATCGCTCTACCATTCAACAATCAACAAATATAAATGCAAATGTAATACTATATAGATATTAATTACCTATCTTTGGTTAGTTAAAAATACATTAAAAAGGAATTCTCTAATATGTATAATTTTTTATTCCAATCATTTTTCTGTCAACAATTCAATAATATGAGGCATATAGTGTAAGAGACATTAAAGGTGGGAGTTGCCAAAGTAGGAGACCTACTTCAATTAATTAAGATAAGTTAAACGATACAATTCGATTTAACGATAAATTACATTCATTAATATAACAGAGGAACATAAATACAGAATTTACACTGCTGCATTCCAAGAGTCATCTTATTTTCGTTCTATTGGACTGGCTTGTAAGCCCATACGAAGTTCTTATTATATAGAGAGAAAAGTTTCCAAGGAGAGCATATATAATAAAAAAGATAATAAAAAAAAAGAAAAAACTTAAGTTTTTTAATTAAACTCTATTATTTTATTAACAGCCAATGATACTACCTATGATTAAAGAAAACATCAGAAGTAAGCGGTTTACACAGATTCAAAACACCTTTTTTTTTTTTTTATGGGAAAAGCATGGCAAACGAGCGTACGGGTCACCTGATAGTAAGTGATCACCGCCGCCCACGACACCGCGTAACACCAGAGGAGCTACTGGTGCGTTGGCAGCTTTGGGGGGGGGTTGGGCGCCGGAGCCCGGTATTACCTAATGCGAAACGCAGTGGCATA
>DWGR01004104.1:0-11467 GCA_018247715.1 Heliconius burneyi | reverse complement strand
ATCCTCATTGGGTGAATTGTATTTTTATTTATTTAATTTTTTCGCTCTGGTACGGAAATTGTGGCGTTAAGTTTTAGTTAAATTATAATAAAATATATCAGCCTCACGCTGTCTCCCGCACACAACAGAGTAGACAGACGTAACCTAGTATTAAGACACTCCATTCCCCATTTTCTGCCGAATTCTGGGGCCATTGCGTGTTGAGTGGCAGAACTCAAAGCCGCGCTTTGCCTCGGCACCAGAGCGAAGAAATGGAAATATAAACGTAAATAAATACTTCACTTCCTCGAGTGGGCATCGAACCCCCAACCGCCGCGTTATAGTCACTCCCTGGTGCCGCTGCGCTACGACAGCCTCACATATTTTAGTTACCTACTTTAAATTTCATATTTCTTACCCGCAATTCGTAATTTTTGAATACGCGACAGTTTTCATTGCAATGTTGAACTCTTACAGCTACTTGTTCGTTAATGGCTACATTGTTTTTGTATTATACATACATACATGTGCATTTTGTTCTCGCTGCTGAGTGGAAGTGTCAACGTTTTGTCTTTGTGTTGTCTTGGTAATGGGTACGGTGTAAAAAAAAACAATACTTTTTTAAATGTTGTAGAACAAAACTGTTGATGAGAATATTTTTTTCATGAAATGTATACAAAATGTTTGCATGTGGTCTTTATAAGTGTTGTTTTGATATGAAAATTTGATATTAATTTTCTTTTCTGTCGCCTAATATATGGATTGTATCTAATTCATTTATTTTCTACAGTCGCAAGCTTAATGCCGGGAATGGATTTGACTGTAGCCACACGCCTCTCCCCTAGTCCCCGCGATATGAGTCCCGCCCTAGCGATCGCTCTACCAATGATGAAGTCAGTCAACATAGTCCCGGCTCAATGTTTCGACAATATGGCATATACGGAAAAACCCGATGAAAATAAAGAAGAAAGTGAATCCAGCCGACAAGATTCTGTAGAAAGCGATACCACTGTTAAAGCAAATAACTACAATAATAAGCAATTCATAGACAAGCTTGAAGAAAAGACGGACGCCAGGACGCCGTTGCTTAGAGATCATAAAAACGAATCTCTAGATGAAACTAAGTTACGAGACACTAAAGTAGAGAAACGGAAATCCTCAGCTTCCACATAGTTAAATATTTAAATATATATTTCAGATCGTTACTCTTCACCGAAAAATGTGAATATTTTGTTTAACATATCTGACTACAAACATAATATAATATATGTCTTGTTTTTTTTTGCTGATGGTACTAAAATCATTTAAGTTTTAAAATAAGCCAATACAAAGAAATTCATTTTTTAACTTCACATAGTATCCCGCACATAGCAAGGTAGGCAAAGGGAACCTGTGAACTTAGTGTTAAGTCACTTCATTCTCCACTTTTCATAGAATTCTCGAAGCATTGCGTGTTGAGTGGCAGACTTCAAAACCTCGCTTTGCCTCGTTACCACGACTGGCCTGCATACAAAAATGACAAATGTCAGCTAATTTCTTATTCAGTATACCAATAATAATATGATACATGAAATTCTTGTCATTATGAAGTAGAATCTCATAAAACCGAGTAACTTAATTGCACGATTACATTAATGAACACAAAGTATTATATTGTTTTATTAAAGAAAATTGGCTTTCGACCCACAACAGTAAAAGCGAGTGGTTGGTTAAAGTAACAGTTAATAGTATTATTGACCGTACATCTATATAAAAATATATTTTATTATTAAAAATATGTATTAACATTTCAATTGCAAAAACCTTTGTTCTCGCGTCCGTTTTTCTTCAAGCCTATGAAAATTAGCTAAAAATAATTTAAACAATTAAAAAGTCTGTGACCGAGAGCCTAGAAAGGAACGATTCTTGATCAAAATAACAGTTATACACATATTAGAAATATATCCAAAATTCGTACATGTGCATGTAACATGCGTTAGTTAGCCACATATTGAGGTAGTTCTTACAAATACAGCTTGTACGTATCAACAATATATAATCATTATAGCGTGCATTAAAGTTTGGTACTAGAAAAACCATACTATATAGGTATAGAATACGAAAAGTCCAGGAGGCTGCTTTGAAAATGGCTTGTTTAGTTCTCTAGCTTATATATATATATATATTGTTTTTAATTTTTTTTCAGAAATAAATAACATATTAATATTTTCATATTTTTGTGCATTTGAAACAAATATCTTTATGTATCATAGTATACGAGTATATGATGGATATGAATTCTTATCACGATATTTGAAGAGGGGTTTTCTAAGTCGCTAAGTAATTGACCTAAATTAAAACAACTATGAAAATTTATATATTTTTTAATTTAAATAAAGTAAAAGTGAAAAGTAAATCAAACAGTCGTCAAATATTTAAAACAACAAACTCAACTAGACCACTAACTTAATTAATTGCAAAAAAAAAGTGTTAAATTTTTTTTTTGATAAATTAACACAACCTTAATGTCTATATTATATTCACCATATATGGGCATAATATTATGATACATTCACGCGTATAGGGAAAACATTATTTTGAAATGTCAGCCTCAGGCCTGTCATATTAAACGCTTGAAGACACTAATTAGCGTCAGCCACAAATTAACTCAAATGAACTTTGTCTCCCTTGAGGTATAGTGTGGTCTGATTTGTCAGTCGTGGGTTCAGTTACGTAAATTATTTTCACTCAGTAAATTGTTTCTAAATAGCTCTAGGCATTAAAAAATTAATTCTGTATCTTCTATCTTTATAAATAATTTGTATTATCACGGTTAGTCTTTTTAATTATAAAAAATATAACAGCCGAGTCAGATCTGAGAAAAAAAATATTTAAATGTAATCATACTCTCGTCTAGAAATCGAACACATATCTATCATATATTGATAAATACTTACGACAAGCAGTTTTATTATGTACGAAACTTTAATTTTCAGCGTTATACATACGTCTTTGGTACGATATGTTAAAAGAACTAAACAAGCGTTGTTCTCAGCGTTAGTCATAAGAATTTTAAACGCATATTAGTTTTAACAATGTAAATAATATTTTAGCATTAATAATTTTATATCTCGACAGTTACTAAATTCACTAGAACACATATCATCAGCACTTTCTTACATTCTTGATGTCACATTATTTTTGTATGTGTATAAATAAATATAGCTCTTATTATATCAGTTAGATAATAAGATTAGATAGTTACCAATGAAATGTTTATAAAACCTATACTATTGAAATCTGATGGGGCCGTGAATGTGCGTTATATTATTGTGTTGACGTGCCCTTTTAATGTTCAAGGATACTTTTTTTTACACTTTTATTATATATTCAAAATATTATCACGACTACTTCATTTAAAGAAAAATTAAATAATCATAAGTATTATTAAAAATACATTAATCAATACTTAAAAATTTTTATCTTCATGAAAATCAAAATTAATTTACATAATTTATTTTCTGAAAAATTATAAAAAAATGTAAACATCGATTATTATAAATTTCCTGTCCATTTAAAAAGTAAAAAAATTATATGTTTTTTATTGTACAAATTTTTTTTTCAAACTTAATTTATTATATTGCTTTTAAAATAATATATTTCATTGATATTTAATTTTTTAACAGCTTTCTGAGTATGTACCTGTACTAGCTTAGATTAAGTCCGTGTCCTTCACGATGCACTATTAAATTGTAGATACTGTAACTTTAAAATTAAAAATGTTTTTTTTTATTTAAATAATAAGAGTTTTATTGATGTTAATTTTTATTTTAATGTTTAATTTTATCATAAATATATAAACGAAATAGATTCTATATAAATTGTTATCTAAGCTCTTTATTACATTACTTTACAAATGCTTTTAAATAACGTATTGTTTATATGATGGCATTTTAATGTTGTTGTTATATTGTTTTAAAAAGAACTTCTATTTAGAAATTATGTATCTTTTAACATTGATTTTTTTAAGTAAAAAATATATTGGAAGTTTCTGTTAATAACAGTAACGTTGACAAGTAAAATATTCTACGTAATATTTTAATAGATTGATTAAAAAGGACAAAATAAAAAATTACAGGTCCCTTCTGTTACAAAAAATGTAGTGAATAAACAAATATAATCCATTTAAAATGAAATACCTTAATCATAACGCATTTAATGCGATAAAAAAAGAACTTTACAGATAGCACGTTGTTTAGTTAATTTAAAAATATATATTTAATTGAAATTATTATATCTGAATTCGCGGTACCAATTGTAAATATAAGTGTCTCGCATATAATTTCGGCTGAGCTAAGTCTTGACGTAAATGAATATATTTACAATCATTTTGCTACTTTCCTACTTATAAAAATGGCTATTTTCGAAATTTTATAAGTAAGTGGACCATTGACGTTGAGATTTTTTTAAATTTACACTTTCATTCACAGTTTCTGGTACAAACTGAAATATATAAAATGAATAAAAGAAAAATGTATATTAGTAATATAATGTATAGTTTCAGTTAGAACACATGCATTATATGTTTAAAAATTTAGTTGATTGAAATATTAAAAAAAAAAAAAAATTTTCATAAACGTACAAAATTTCGTAGCGAGCTCTCTGCCTATTTCCGTTGGTCGCACTACTACCGTAGGTTAAGGCTTTCAGTGAGTAAACAGGGCTTGTATCTTATTATGTATAGCATTCTATATACATTATATATTATACAAATTTTGAACAATACGAAAAACATATTTGACATATTGTTCATTAAACATTTTAAAATTTCATACGTCTTTTATTTAACCTTTATATCTATCTCCCTTACAATATATTTATATTTAAAAATTTTACTTGATACTGCTATCAAGCTGTAATTTTTCTTGATGTAGTGCAAACGGCAGAGCCTATATAGTGTGCTGTGTTCTGTGGCAGAAGAAACCCAGTGTTAAGTACGTCCTCCGTTCCCCAGTTTCCGATAGATTACGAGTCGAGTGTTAGAATTATACAATCAACGCCGCGCTGTCTATTTTGATGTAAGAACGGGGCGGAAAGTGATGAATGGGAGTGTCAGTGACCAGACCTAGAAAAAGAAAATAACTCGTAACTCGGAATGAGAATTGAACCCACGACCGTCACCTTTTCTTCAGTAGCTTCGTCGCCGCTTTACAGCGCATTACCAATGCCAGTTGTATGATCAATATATCTCTGGTATAATTCTGTTCTCATTTATAAAAAAAATATAGCAAACTAGAAATGAAATCAAGAAGTTTATAAGCAAAGTTGTTATTTATTTGTGATTTCACAGACTTCCAGTATGTTTGTTGAATGAAACTTTGAAAAATCTAAGAGCTCTAAGAGATGTGTGTTAGTTTTATTTTTCATAGGTCAATAATATGAAATTTAAAAAATAAAAATTGATTAAATGGGAATTTGACTCACAGGGACATTCATTCTTTCTGAACTAATTTCAGAATTATAGATCAACGGAAAGTACAACTTATGCTATAGACGAACAAACTTAATATTCACTCATTTTGTATGGAACGAAGTTTAAATAAAATAAAAAAATAAATAAAATTTATTTATTTTATTTGAGGTACGGAACTCTAAAAATACTTTAGCAGTACAATGAAATGATGCTAAGTATATTTTTGTGCTTTAGGTTCATTGATGAGATTGATCGAAAATTGGACAAAATATATAGGAAAACGAAAAACCCTTAGGACGCTTCTTCATATGAATTGCTTGTAATATAACAAGAACTATAACTAACTTTCACAGATTTTAAGGCGATATGAGTAGTTGTTTAATTCAAACTGATTTAATATGAGTCAAACGTTAAATGCCCTCTCTGAGTATAGCTTTGAGTCCCAGTGCTACAAATATAAGATATATTTATCATTGAATAAGAAAAATAATTGAGTAAGAAAAATATGAAGCAGTCGTGGCGCAGCGGCACGACTGCTTCATATTTCGATCCCCACTCGAGAAAATTTGATTTTTTTTCGCCGCACCGCTGTACCGCTCATAGCAGGGTAGCCAGAGGGAGCCTAGTGCTATGGCTCTCAATTCTCCGTTGATGTGCTACAAAAAAATGTTTCGAAACGATTATTTGTAGTCTTTTATCTTTATATTTTCGTTTCTTTTCCGTTTTACAGCAAGGTAGGCAGAGGGACACTCCGCTTTCCGTCGAATTCCGAAGGCATTACGTGTTGCACTCAACGCTGACCAGGCCGAGAAAATGAAAATATTAAATGTTTCAATACCTCGAGTGGGAATGGAATTAGAGAAAGTGAAATATTTATTTATGTTCATATTTCCATTTTCCTCGTCATACCAGAATATGGTCGAGGCAAAGACGACGGACATTTTTTTTTAATGTTAAAGAAAAATATTCATGAGAAAAATATACAGGACAGCGTAGTACGTAGTAATAATTAAATATTAATTAAGTTATCACATTTTTCCTTTTTTTAAACATTTTCTTAAAAAATATAGATTAAATTATTATTACAGACAGAATCCATGGTTGTGAGTTTGATTCCCACTCGGTGGATTGAAATATTTAATATTTTAATTTTTTCTAGTAACGAAACAAAGCATGGCGTTGAGTTCCGCCACTCAACTACCAATGCCCCAAGAATTGTGTGGAAAGTGGGGAACGGAGTGTCACACCGTCAGGTTCCCAGGTTTACACTGCCTATCCTGCTGCTTGTGAAATGAGTGCGGCATTGAGCTCCGCCTCTCAGCACGCCAATGTGTGTGCCAACTTGAGCGGAAATAGACAACGGAATGTGTTTTCACTATCTTCTACGCTTCTTTAGCAACGTAGGGTTTAAGCGTGAAGTTGAAAAAATATAATACTAATTTTCAACGTTACAATGAAAACGAACTCTATTATATCCGAGATATAACTTTTATGAAAGAACTGTTTATTTATGTAGAGTTCGTGACCGCAACCTTATTATTTTCTTCTGCCTTCTTTTCTTAAAACTTTACACTGTATGTTTTCATACTATGAATAAATTTTTTTTTAACTATTAATACCGTTGTGGTACAGTAGGATAGCGTCAAAGCGCAACGGTTGTATGTTTGGCCCCCAGTCGGAGGTAAAATTAATTTTATTGATTTTGATTTCACTATTCTATTCTGTTGAATATGCAATATCTTACATTTTGAAGAAAAAGAATATCTTAACACAAGGCTGCCTACTTGCTATGCGGAGAAAAAAAGAAATTGCAAAAGAAATTAAATATCGTTCCGTTTATGAGAAAAAAAATGACGAAAAAGTGAGTGGTAAGAGAGGTAGAGGGAGACCTTAGTTGATCTTCGAAAACACAGTATCAAATATACTGAAGGAAGGTCACGTAAAAAGCATGCCCCCCAAAGCCCCGGAGAGCATGTATGAAGAGGTTGATGATAGTGGACGAGGCAAAAGAGTTGTGTAGAGACCGTAGCGTTTGGCGCTCCGTTCTCTCTGACTACCGCGCAAGGGGCAAAGCGTGAAGCTGTATTGTTGTTATCATACACTACTACTACATCTTACACATCAAATTCGCAAAAAGTCTATACACTAAGTTTTTCCTTATCCTATAGACTAAGTTAGATATAAAAGTGGCCAATGTGTCTCTATATATTATCCAACCTTAGTGAAATTTTGCAACTTGACCTTGGAACTTTTAAAAAATACTGAGCCTTAGGGGATATCAAAACATACCCTTAAATACACAGACGTACATATAATATCTTAAATTTTCTTTATTTTAGGTATAAAATTACAATTCACAAATCTTTCATATTTTACTTCTTGTGTAAAACAAACGAATAAAATTATTGCAAAATCTTTAAATTTAATTCAATAATTAAAAACGAGGCGAGCATTCATTAATGCTTAAACTAAATACGTTAAAACGAGCTCTAGGAAGAAAATCAGAGCTAAAAGATTTTGTATTTTTAATAGGAATGTACATTTTGACGATGTCGTCCAATATTTTTAGATTCACTCTTTATCTCTATTATAGCAAAAAGGGTAGAGGGAACCCTGTGTTAAAACACTCAGTTTTCCTTCAAACTTTCGATATATTACGTTTTAAGTGGCAGAACTCAACGCCATTATATTTCCCCTTAATGAAGCTAAAACGAAATGTAGCCATACAACCTTTGAACATTAGAAACTTCAACGCAAATCGAACTTGGAACCTTTATTTTAAGTAAAACGTCATCACTAAAGCCTTAAGACATCAATTTACAAAGTAACATCAATATACAGGGTTCGCAAATAAAAATAAAGTGCTGCTATCTCGTCAAGGAGATAATCCTGTGTAATATTCTTTTGATGTGAAAGATAAGATAAGAGTAAAGTGGGCGTCTTTAAATATTGCTGTTTAAGATTATGAGCATTTCAGCGTTGATATATATATATATTTTTTAGCTTCACGTTGTATCCCGCGTGTAGCGAGGAGACAGAAAACACTCATTCCATTCCTCACTATTCGCCCAGCTCTGAAGGTTTCGTTTGTTGAATGACGGAACTCACCGCCGCGATTTGCCTAGTTATCGGGGCAAACCGGCGGCGGGGGTTGTGGGTTCGATCCCCACTCGAGAAAGTGAAATTTACGTTTATATTTTCATTTCTTCGCCCCGGTGTCGAGGCAAAGCGCAGCGTTGAGTTCTGTCAGTCAATACGCAATGCCTTCAGAATTCGGCATAAAGTGGGGAACGGAGTGTCTTAACACTAGGTTCCCTCTCCCTACGCTGTCTCCCAACCCTGCTGTATGCGGGATACAGCGTGAAGATGTTAATATTAAATAATCAAGCTCACAACTTGTCGTGTTTACAGTCGCATACTTGTGCGCACTATGCCTTATTAAATTTTAAAATTTGATGTCTTATTTTTTGTAGAGAAATTGTGTTACAGCGCGGATAAAAGATTTTGGATTATATTCTGTTCTTTTCATTTTTCATTTCTTTTCATTCAAAAGATTTAATGATAATCAGTGACACTTTCCCACTATTATCTTTAAATATACATTAAAAGAAAACATAATGATAATTACCCTAAGCATATGGGCTGTGTAAATTTTCTAATGAAGTACCTGAAACCAATATTACTCATTTAGATTTTTCTACAGCTTCATGCTTTATCCAACCACAGTAGGTAGGTAGTACATTATTAATGTCAATTAAGTTGATTTTACTGTTATTTTCATCCAAAGTAGCATAATTACTATTTATCAATATATGTAACATATTATTTAACTTAAATCTAATATCATTTTCTTTTGGCAACTTCTTTATGTAAGGAAATGTAAACATAACAATTTTTTTAATATTTAAATTCATTAGTTGTAAATGGTAGTCTTGTAATATTTTTTATTTACATTTCCCCTTCCCCCCGATCAAAATAATTAAAATTGTGTAAGGACAGTGAGTATTAGTTAGAATTTTATTCATTATTTGGGAGTAAGTAGCTCCCGGCATACAATAATGTAATTCTGACTGTCTCTTACAAATCTTATTTAAAATCACTCCCATATTTTTCCCCAGATTGTCACTATATACTACAATATTACTTTGATTTTGTGTGGGTATGGGTTGTGACTTTTTAATTTCTATAAAGCTCTCCTGAGTTCCATCAGCCTGAGATTGGAAAAGTATTTCTAACATCTTCCCTGGGTGGCTATGTGTGAGAGCTTGACACTCGCAGACATAATTTTTTGTGAGTGACTCAAAGTGACTCAAAGCGCTCTGAATTATGAGTACTGATCTTAAGTAGCTCATCCATAGAAGACATGTGCTCTGCTATTTCTTTCTGAGCACATTCATATTTATCAGAAATAGTTTTTAATTTATTATATAAAGTAGCAATCTCTAACTGTAACGAGCTCACCTCAGCTTCATAAAATAACTTTTTATTTAACATATTTTCAGACAGTTTATTAAAGTTATTTTTTAAGATATTTTTTCTGCCGCTAATTTGGTGTAGTTTTTACAAATATTTCTTGTTTTTAATAGTTGCTGAGTTTTTTTAATAAATTTATTTATCTTGATGTATTTTTTAACTTTTTTTTTATTAATAAGAACTGGCCTAGAAGTCACCGAGTCATCACCAGTCAAATCTATTGTTGAAATGTCATTTTTATAGGTGATGACTGGAGAAACCAGGGAAGGTGTAGTCCCAAACAGCTCCTCAAATAGGCTTTGGATTTGAGAGGCCTCTTGTTTTAAATTATTATTTTCTAATGTACATAGGTATATGTTCCTTAGCCTCATGCAGTTGTAATTTAAGATTATCGGCAAGCCTGAGAGCTTCCTCACATTCTTCTCTGCACTGGTCAAACCCATTTACTATTTTCCGCAGATTATTATTTTGTTCCAATAATTCTGAATAATCTACATAAATTTTTGACAAATCATTTTTAAGATTTTTGTTTTTGTCCATAATCTGCAGAAACTCTACCTCATTGTCATCCCTTTCTTTCAGTAGTTGTTCGCACTGCGTCTTATATGACTTTAGTTCCTGGAGCGTCAGCTGGAGCTTATCCTCTGCCTGACGGGCCTTGGTACCACGGGTCATCATTTTTATTTATATTTTGTATACAATAGTATGCTTACAGATGATAGTTAGGGCAGTACGAACTTATGTAGTTATTTTACAAATGTTTATATGTGTTAGAAAGTAAAGGGAATGCAATAAGCAAGAAAGAATGATATTCAAATTTAAAGTTTAGTTCGTAACCTGCGCGATGACAGCTGACGAACAATACACAGCACAAACACTTTAAAGTCACAAGTTTAATGTACTGAGTATGATCATTAACAGTACAAATGTCTTTATCAGAGACCTGTCGATAAATTACACCACATTTAACAATAAAAATTACAAAATTTGAATTAATTTTACGGGAAAAGTTTTTAAGACGTTTCTATGCTAGTGTTGCCACAAGAAAAAAAAGTATTATTGTATGTAAGAATTTATGTTATTTCTAAATTACAGTCGATTTTTGATCTAATCCATTCCGAACAAAAATAAAAAAAACAAAATATTTTCTATTTATAACACAAAGGTAAATGAAATAAATGTTTTGAAAGTTTATAGATACTCAAAACCAAAGTAAGTATTAGGAAAGTTGACCATAAAGTATTCAAGAAGTATCACTGGAGTCCCTTGAGATAGAAACTGTTTTTAAGTGTAATGCTGAACCTGGAGCTCGTACAAAATGGCTGAACCATAAAATTGTAACTGCTACTTTTTCTTTTAAAAAAATGTACATACAAAGTATGTATGAATATGAAGTTTTATTTTTATTTTTTCTAATTAAAAAGAGAGAGAGGCCAGTCGTGGTGCAGGGGCGCAGGCAAACGACTATAAACTCGGCAGGTTGTGAGTTCGATTCCCAATCAAGGTAATGAAACATTTAATATTTTCATTTCCTCGATCTGGTCAGCGTTGAGTTCTATACGC
>DWGR01004103.1:0-11468 GCA_018247715.1 Heliconius burneyi | reverse complement strand
CAATACGAGTGCAGTGTGCAATATTACTGTCGTTTAAATTATACCCAACAGTAGTTGCTAAATGCTTTACGATAGACACCAAGTTTTCATTTCTTGACTCAGGGACGCACTGAATCTCGATATTGTTCGATCGAGCTTGTTGTTCCATAAGATTTATTTTATTGGTAAGATTTTCAACAGATTTCTGAAGAGATACATTGTCCTCCTTTTGGTTATCAATTATTACGGAATATGCGTCGATTTGTTTCTTCATTTCATCATATTGTGCACTTATAAATGAGATAGAATGCTGCAATTCTTCAATTTTACTATCTATACTTTTGAAATAAGAGCTGACAGTCGAGGTAATAGTTTTATTAATAGTTTTATTTTGAACACATACATTAAGAAATTGATCAAGATACCCCAACAGTTTAGACGTAGATTTTTTTTTTCATTTTACCATGTTTATTCATACCTGTATTTCGTGTGACGCAGTTACGCATTCATACCAATAACGTAACGTTAATCAACTTTGAACTTTATAATCAATATCTACGATTCGATTTCGGAATGACGCGTGTGGGGCCGCGTCCCTTTGATAGGTTTATGTGTGCGTGCATCGTCCTTAACAAATGGCATTTTATTTTACAAACGTTAATTTTATTATTTATTTTTTTCAAAAAATTTTTTTTTCATTTGGGAATAAAAAAAATATTACGTTTTTATTTTGTGTTGAGTTGCAACACTACTCTATTTAAAACTGTAGTTTCATTTGAATTGGTGCTGAATGACGTTCTCATCTAAAAAGTATGATTAATTTATAACAAGCATATAAGGATTTTTACGTAGCTCGATGACAAAGTATATCTTAGTTGGTCAGAGCGTTTCCAAAGAGGATCTTGTTTAAATCCCGCTGCGGTCAAATTTTCATACTTTTTCTAAATAAGTCCTATATTATTTTTTATTACTATTAATAAATGCCACCAATAATAGTTTTAGTGATATATGTTCAATGTATAGCCACTTATGATATACGATTTTATTATAAGTATAGATTTATATACAAATATTATAAAGTTAAAGCTTTAGCTCTAATAAAGCTAAAGAATTTACAAATATTAGTTTAACCTAATAAATAATATAATCTAATATATAATACATTTTTAAAAAATAACTAACTAAAGGTTGTTGATATGCTTATTTAATTGGCATTGACGCAAAACGTGACGCCCATGTTAAGCACACCTCAAGCGTGTGCCGGGCCGTCTTCGAGGCAGCCGTAGTGGTGGTAGCGGGCGTCGGGTTCCCTCCCAGTGCCCCACACAAATATTTCCCGAAATAGCCGTGTGTCAGTGACCCACGAGTACTTGTCTGCTATGACGCCTTGCTCACCACTGGCAGCAAACTGGATTTTTTTTTTCGGATGGACTTATTGCTGTTGACCTAGACTAGCCTTGACAGCGTCACTGGGCGGGGAGGTGCGAGAGTAGCTCGCCCCTGAAGAAAAAAGTATAAGTTTTGATGGACGCTCGTGAAGGGTTGACGATCGCAGGGGAATGCCCTGCGTACGCTAATCAGGGGGGTTTTGGCCGGAGGGCCCCGTCGCACCGAAGCCCGGACGTGCCGTTAGATAGGACTGGCCTCGCCGCCTCTTACGGCGACGGAAAAGCAAACTGGACGAACTGCCTCGCTTATCTTTCAGCCGGCAGATGGCTAACCTGCGATTCAAATCCGCTAAATTTGTAGCTGCGGTGATATTAATACATATGTAAGCAAGTAAACAAGTCGCAAGAAATTTCTTGCCTGCAGGACACATGTCCCCCCCTTCCTTGCTTTCGTCTTATATATATATATATATATATATATATATATATATATATAATATTTCATACATTACCTACTTTTTATTAGTATTTTATACATTGCCGAGATATTGTATAGAATACCGAATCATACAGATTCCCGGTAACATATACATATTTATATAGACACGACGACACTGGATCGAATCGTGGCTTACACGATGGAGTCAGTTGCCAAATCCGTCGCTAATTTAACTCCAACGTTAATATTTGCTATAAAATTACATACATTTAGTAGCAGTAAATCAATTCAAGGGTAATTTGGAAAGAGTTTCGACCTTAAGAGCTAACAGACATTCAGACATGTGTATGTTATTATATATACTTGGACATAATCTGAATATATACATAAATATATTTATATTGCAATATTTTTTAATTGATTTTGCAATTTTGTCAAATCAGACCAGTTTTCATGGTTAACTTCTTTACAAAAGTTTGAGAATAGTTAAGCTTTCAACGACATTCGGGAATGACATTGACATTGAGTGCTAACTTCACGTTTATTTTTAGTAAGTAGTTCAGGAAGATCGATATTTACCACGTTAAATGTAGGTTTAAATCCTACTCAGAGAAATGTTTATATAAAAAAATGTTTGATAAAACATTTTCTTTGTCAGTCCGTCTGACTAGAGAGAATGAACTATTTTATTTTATTTGTTCTGGTAACAAAACAAAGTGGCGTTAAATTCCGCTGCTCTACACAAAATCTCGAAAATCGAACAAAAAGACCAGACTGTCTTAACACCTCTGCCAACCGCCTGCCTGCCAACCTGCCAACTTATGTATGTGTGGAATACAGCGTAAAGCTAAAAAAATGTAATAAAATCGATTAAGTGTGAAATAGACTCGCTCGTCGAGGCCTCCGTATAAATTTCTGGATTGTAGGTTAACGGTAAGTACAGCTTATAAAAGTTGACAAACTTAGGATTGCGGGCAAATGCACTCATTTTGTATAAAATGAACAAATTAAAATATATTATTTTAATTTGTTCATTTGCTTATAATTATTTTTTGTATGAAATATTTAAAAGATTTTTACTTTTCGGATTTTTTGCCGTTATTTGGATTGTAAGTTTTCATCTTGTGGGTAATTTTATAATTACTGTAAGCCCACGGGAAATACAAAATTGTTTATATTAACGCGGCGAATTTCATACCAAATGCAGTAAAATCGATGAATGCCCGTATCTCTTAATTGCGTTTGCTTAGAAACTTAATTTAATCTATGCTTGAAGCATCATAGAAAAAAAAATGGATGTTAACTTTAACTTGATCCTCAATCTCGAGATAATTGGTCTTGACAGATGGACTGACAAAAAACAAAGTGATCCTGTAAGGGTTTCCGTTTTTACCTTTTGGGGTACGGGATCATAAAAATAAAAAATCATTTCGTCATTTAATTTGAATGGGCGACCATCGTATGTTTCAGATATACACTATGACAGTGTAAATTTAAAATCTTGTGAATCTATAAGTAACAAATATTTGAAGTTTTAAAATGATATTGCTATAATGTAGGTATACTTATTTTATACCTTCTATATCTACTTATAATCTTAGGAATTGATGGATCAAATTGAAAAAAAGAAATGTGTTGGGTAGCCAAATTATCGAGAAAGATTGTACACATAAGTACACACATATTAATGCTATATTATATCATGTTAATTGGTTTGATATAACTCACTATTTCTGCGATCAGTAGCCCAAGCACGAATAACTATCGAAAAGTATTCGAATCGTTGTCGATACAAATTTGTATAAGAATTGAACAACATCCTATACAAATTGGTATCGACAACGATTCGAATACTTTCAGGTATCGGGTACTTAACGTGTCACATTTTCTTTTCTTTTTTCTGTTTTTTAGCTTCAAGCTGTATCCCGTATATAGTAGGGTAGGCAGAAGAAACCTGGATACTTAGTGTTAAGGCACTCCGTACATTAGGACACTTCCGTTTCCCACTTTACGCCGAATTCTGCAGGCATTACGTGTTGAGTGGAGGAAGTCATCGACGCGCTTTAACTCGTTACCAGAGCGAGATAATGGAAATATTAATTATTAGTAACAGGATGGAAGCATCGGCGCTCCTTTTACGGGAACAGCATATAAGGTAAAATCTTTCAAACCCATACCTAAAGAAATTAATCAAGATACCTCAACAGTTGAGACGTAGGATTTTTTTCGTTTCACGATGTTTATTCATACCTGTATTTCGTGTGACGCAGTTACGCAAACATACCAATAACGTAAACGCACACTACTACACAGATACTACTAAAGGTTAAACAACTTTGAACTCTATCCCAACTATCTACGACTTGACTTCGGAATGAAAAAATGAGTGAGGCGCTGTCCCTTTGCTAGGTTTAACATATGTACGTGCGTCGTCCCCAACAAAATTCAATGACGTTTTATTTTACAATGAAAATTTTATTTATTTTGTATGAAGAAAAAAAATTTGGATCTATCTTTCTTTTAATTATAAGGCTTTTATAGAGTATTAAAATTCTGGTTTCATTTAAAGTGGTGCTGACAAAAACACTCAGTATAGAGGAAGGGATTTAGACTTTAGATATATAGATGGCAAAAACCTATATATAACTATTTTTTTTTTTACCTAAAGTCCAAGGCTGACAGCTAGCGATGTTACATTGATTACATTTTTTTTAAATGTACTTAAGTTACAAAACTATGAATAACAAAATAAACTAAATTTATCAGACCATACAAAGCATTTATAATTATTACACGAAGTAGTTAACGAAATATAATTAAAAATATGTAATGTGTGTATTATATGAAATATGTATGGCTTCATTATACAATTATTTTATTTTTAACTAAATTTGCAAAAAAACACCGTTACACAATGACATAGCGTGTGACTGCAGGTTCGATTATTTTGGGTTTGATTCCTTTTTTATTTCTATATATATCTATATATTGACTAGCGGACCCGGACGCAGCTACGTCCGCTTGAACTATACAAATATTTTTTAACTATATTCATGAAATTATTTTTAATTTTCAATAGAGTTAGTAAGAAAATATAAGCCAAAATAATTAAAATAAGCCAAAAAGAATAAAAAGTGGAGACTTGTTATTAGAAAAAATATCAGAGTAATTGAAATTAATAAACAAAATAAAGGTAACTAAAGGAAATTCTTAATATTAGAAAAAGTACCTAAAGTTTTCCGTGTGCGTACATATCTATGTATCTCTCCTAGTCTAACAACTCGTACACATATTTTTTAAAAAAAACAGCTTCACGCTGTATCCCGCACACAGCAGGGTAGGCAGAGGAAACCCAGTGTTAAGACAATCCGTTCCCCGTTTTCTGTCGAATTAAGAGCGAAGAAATGGAAATATAAACGTAAATAAATATTTGTCTTCCTCGAGTGGGAATCGAACCCACAACGTCGCATTACAGTCACACCCTTGTGCTGCTGCGCCATGACGCCTCAAACTAAACTAAACATATAATCTATCTATATAAAATAGTACAATTTTTGCGAGAATAAATGATAATAAACCCCAGGAAAATGACGAATTGAGATAACCAAAAATTATTTCCTAAATTTTTTAAATTTTTGGCTTGAGTTCGAACTCTATTAGAAGAACCAAAGTGTAGTTAAAGTTGATTATAAAACAATAGTTCGAAAATGTTTGGAATTTACAAAACCGTCATAGTCATCTGCCCGTTCGCGTCTGTCATGCTATGCCGCTCGTAGGCTAGGTAATTCCGAATCAGTGACATCTCCTTCGTTATTTATTAGAATATTATACAGTAAACTATAATTCCAATCTAGATGAAATGCTAAGAGTGACTATTATATTTATTTTCATAAGGATGAATATCAAATTATAAAAAAACATTTAAAAAAACCGGATAAATTTAAAATAAATAAATTAAAACGGTTACTTTTGTTTACCCCTCAGAGATAAACATATACCATCGCGGACTTTTTTAAACATTATTTAAAGGGCAATATTTTTGTAAAACATTGTTCTTATGTCTCATAAGGTTGAGTCGGCGCACACCATGTGGCGCCACGCTCTTGGTTAATGTTTTCTTAAAACAACAAACAAACTATACAAGCTGTTGCCTAGCAACGACGTTTGTTATTAAGATGGCGGAATAAATTGCATGTCAAAATAATTAATATTTTAATATATTACTTGATATCGATAATATTACAAATATGAGAAAATAAAGTAACTTATGTTCATCCCGAGACCCTCAAGTATCTCTATATGAGTATTTTATTACAATTGGATTACGAGTTTGACCCTGATTGCGTAAAAGACGGACAGACAGACAGAGTTACTTTTGAATTTATAATATAGGTATGGATATTCAAGAAAACAAATGATTCCTACAGAAATTTAAGGAAATCATCTACATATCAGAGTTTTCCTAAACGCAACAAAAGGCACGCAGATAAAAAAGAAATGTTGAATCTTATCTGCAGAATTTTGTAATAAAATATTGATAAATGATAGATATGTCATAGTACAATGTGTTGCACTCACTTGAGTATATAATATTTATTTGTTTAATCACGATTTATTTTACTTCAATGATGAAATTTTTTATCACACATTTTGAGTGAGTTAAAGAATTTTAGTAATTAAAAAAAAACCTGCCCAAGCGCGGGCCGAGCTCGTGTACCGAGGGTTTGCTTACTAAAATTGGAGGTCTCCAGCTTGTTCTGATTACATATGTAGGTACATTAGGTACATTAGCTTAGCCAGAGCCCTTTCATACGATACCTTCTAGTTTAACCGGAAGTATCCTATTAATTTTCATTCCCATTATAGTGTTGCAATACGCAATTTTTGCTATTTAAGGCTATTTGGAATTTAAGCACAAATGTATAGTTTTCCGAATTTTTCCTAAACTAGTACTACCTGTTTTATTTTTTAACAAAAGCAAAGTACGTTTTGCTTTATGTTAACTAAATTTATTTTTTACTTTTTAGTTTATTGTTTGAAGTCGATTTGATCTTTCTTAAAAATAATTTATACGCAATTACCTATTTTACTATAATAACCCAAATAACGTCCAACTTCACCGCCAATGCATACGAAACGGTTTCGGGAATGAAGCGTGTACGATGTTGGGCGCTTTAATAGGTTAGTGTCTGTGTGCGTCATTCATTAACAAAATTGCGTTTTATTTTAAAACGAGAACTTTATTTATTTAATTTGATTTTAAAATTACTTTTTCATTTTTATCAAAATTTCTTTTGTTTAAACTGTATTAGATTTTCATTGAGGAGTTAAAACTGTGCTTTAGTTTAAAGTTGTGATGACAAAAACACTCTGTAGATATATAGATTTACTATTTAAGTTAAAATATTGTTTAAATTTAAATTTTGTGTCAAGACTAACTGACCGCGGGTATTAAGTGCTATTTAAATTTAATTGCTATTTTACACCTTTTGTTACGTTAGTGAGAGGCCCTTATCCTTGAAGAATATTGAAATATTTTAGCTTATTTACATTATATTTGTGTTGTTAAAACTGCTGTCTGTAAACTGGTTAAAAGTTGTAACGGGTACTAATATTATCTATACTTTTTTTCACATATCTACCGCAAATAACAGGATAACCGAAGTCCGGACCGGACCGTCCGGTGGTAACATATTCCGTTTTCTATGTTTACCCATTTTAAAGATGTTGATGACGTCGTGGCGCAGGGGCACAAACGTTTGACTGTACCTGATTGTTATGGTTGTGGGTTCGATCCCCAGTCTGGGGAAATAAATAATTAATATTTCCATTTCCTTGCTTCGGTAACGAAGCAAATTTTTTTTAATTTACATCGCAGATGCTTTATCTAACAGCTGGCTAGTATAATATATTTTTACATAATATAAATAGAATAACAAGAATTGCGAATTGAGAACCTCTCCTTTTTTGAAGTCGGTTGAAAATGAGAACAACCTCTTTTATGAAGTTGATTAAAAAATAAATGCAACGATGAGGAATCTCACTTCTGACACCAATTTTTTGTGTTTAATGTTTTTCCTTGTAACTATTACAGTACCATTATATTTTATTACCAAAATAAAAGAAAACTTGTTCAATTTCAACCGAATCCTATAATCGGAACCTAACCAAAACTTCACCAAACTATCGAGTTATTCGTCCATTTGTCGCGCACATAGGTACCTAATGTTAATTTAAGACATATGATTTCCTCACAGATGCCAGAAATGGACCATAAAAATGGGACCACAAGGAAAGCATTATTTTTCAAATAATCGAAATCGGTTCACCAAGTCAAAAGTTCTGAGGTAACAAAAAAAAATTTACAGTCGAATTGATAATCTCCTTTCCTTAAATAAATTAATTTTCTACAAAAGAAAAACCGACTTTTAACAACGAACTAAAAAGTAAAAAAATAATTTTATAAAGATTTTTTTAATTTTGAAGTCGGTGTAAGGAGACCCTAGCGTCTCAGGTACCCGCGCGCGACACTCCGTTCCTATTAAGACACTTCCGTTTCCCACTTTCCGCCGAATTCTGCAGGTATCGTGTGTCGAGTGGCGGAACCCAACGCCGCGCTTCGCCTCATTACCTTAGTGGAAAATGAAAATTATGAATATTTTAATGTACCTACATATGTAATTTATGACGAGGCCAGTCGTGGCGAAGGGGCACAAAGTGTGAGTGTAAACGCCACTGGTTGTTATCCGATTCCCACACGAGGAAAAAGAATATTTATTTAAATTTATATTTTTAATTCTTCGCTCTGATGTCGAAGCAAACCGCGGCGTTGAGTTCCGCCACTCAACATGCAATGCCACCAAAATTTGGCGGAAAGTGGGAATGTCTGAGCACGAGGTTCACTTTGCCAGTAATGTTGTATGCATTTGATTTTGTCAACAGATTATTAACCTTTGTTTTTAATATTAGTTGAAAACCTTGGAATCAGTAAATCATCGCAATCAATGATAAAATTAGGCTTACAATTTATTTACAGCGCCATCTAGACTGATAATGTTATAAAAAATTACATAAGTTCTATAGTCTCAATTTTTATTAGGTTGAAAATGTTTTCTAGAAAGTGTATTATTATTTTTTAGCTTGTAATGTTCCAATATTAAAGTTTTAATAATTCTTTATTTTCGTTTTAAATCACCTGAGAACGCCATCTACTGCTATGTTCTTTTAAAACATAGTAGTAGATGGCGTTATATAATAAATTCAAAATACAACTGCTTGGGTAAAAAAATGCTTACTCATAAAAAAAACAATTGAAAAAACGTTTACAATTATTTTATAAATAAATAGTTAAAGTACATTTATAGGTTTCAGAAAAGATAAGACAGATATGAATATAAAAATTAAAAAAAAACATATTTCAAGTACAGTTTACTCTATATTGATTTGTTATAATTTCGTTATTCACGCTTTCCGCCATCTACTGTAAGCATAGCTACTGTAAGCAAGCAAAGCGTATAACATTACATGTTATACGCTTATTCAATTTAGTATGAATAAGCAACAACAGAGGACGCAGTTAAAAAATTATAATATAATGTAAATAATTAAAAATATATGAGTACTTAATGCACAGTTGGAAATATCAAATTTGTGGTGGTGGTTGCCAAGCGCGTGCCTGTAAATATTAAACACACAAAATTGGGTAGCGTAAGTGTCTTAAAAAATACGGAGTGTCTTTAAATTAGGTACCCAGGTTCCCACTGCCCTCCCTGTTATGTGTGGGTGTGAAGGAAAAAATTAAGTACACTTACAATAATAAGTACACTTACGCTTGGAATTATTCCAAAATTATTTCAGATTTAATTAAAATAACTTAGATAATTAGATTGTGATGCTGAACTCCATTCAAGAATTAACAGATTCATAATTGAATTTCATTTATTATGATTTTATTTTATTTATAAGTTATGTTGGAGATTAGTATGACAAATTAAATTCGTTATTTGTATTGTTCTTCTTCTAATGTTATGTACCTATTATGTGGCATAGTGGAGGCCGTTGCAGATGCACAATATTTAACTGTAAACGGTTATAGGTTCCATTTACATTCGGGGTAAATATATATTTTTAATTTCTCCTCTGACAAGACACAGCATGGCGTTGAGTTCCACTAGACACGCAATATCTTTAAAGAAGGCATGGAGGGGAGTGTTTTAATTAAAAATCCTTCGATGATGTTTATATATATTTTTTGTTCATTTGAATTAATTAAATCATTATTCGAATATATAAAATGTCCACAAATTACATTCATACATACATATATTGCTTTGTGTTAATTTTAAATAGGTAGGAGTATTATTTTAAATTTTAAGAATTTTCTTTAGGTACTCTTACATTTTTGTATTCTTTCCAATATTAAGAATTTTATTTTCCTCACTTATTTGTACTTATATATTATTATTTTACGGCTTATTAGATTATTGAGGCCTATATTTTCTAAAAAAAAAATTAACTCACATCCAGAGTTCGACGGAATCCAGAATCCAGATTTGGGCAGAAAGAATTGGAACGGAGTGTCTTAACACTAAGTTCCCTCTGCCTACTCTGCTGTGTGTGGGGTACAGCATGAAGTTATTAAAACAGAAAATAATTTTATAAATATATTTAATAAATATTTCTATAGCTCAAGCGGGCGAAGCCGCGCGGGTCCGCGTATTTTAAAGACTAGCAATATTAGTAGAATGCCTGAACAAACATAAAAATTAAAACGCAGAACACAATCTTTTACCACAATAATGTACAGGAGTATGTAAATCGAGGTTGTTCTTCATACAAATTACTACATGCATACATACATGTTAGATGGCCTTTTTCATTGTTTACGATTCTATTAAGTTGCTTTCGGGTGTGATAATGTAAATACCTTAATCACCCGCCTGGTATAAGCTCAGTATATAGTCCTTTATCCTATTACAGTGAGAAATTGAAACGTGATTACGTAACGCTTGGTATGATGGAAAAACAATATACCGGGTTTGTAGTAGACATTAACAAACTGATACTGGAGATAGAGGAGTGACCTCCTTCCAACTAATTTTATGACGTATAGTATGCTAAATTACAGAAAAAACAATGAAATATTCAATCAAAAAATATTATGATATTTTACATATAAACAGACAAACATGTATCGTATAAAATGGCCGTTGTGGCACAGTGACATTAGTGATAGCGTCCGACTTTGAACACAATGGTTGTAGGTTCAATTTCTTTTCGGGCGAATGTGTTTTTGTCAATGTGCCCCAAGTCAGCTCGATCCTTGCTTGAGAAGCTGCTTGCTCTGGGAACCAAACAAAACACGGTGCTAAGTTATGCTACTCAAAAACCGGGTGGAAAATGGGGAACAGAGTGTCTTAACACTAAGTTTCTTCTGCCTACGCTGCAATGCGGTAAAAAGCGTGAAGCTTTTTGTATCTGATATAACTAAAACTTTAAAATTATACGGGACCATTATTAATTACCAAGGAAATTCAAAAGCTTTTACAAATTTCCATCATCAATACATCTTTGAAACGATAAATTTTCACTTGTCACCGTTCCATTCCTTGAAGAAAATCGCCCCAGTCTATGTAATAGATGTAACAAATGAACCGACGACG
>DWGR01004102.1:0-11470 GCA_018247715.1 Heliconius burneyi | reverse complement strand
TAGTAGCCCCATAACCATTCATAGATTTATATCATTGTGAAATTTTTTTCACTATAACCAGATAAGTGCTCTGAAATCAATATCAAACTCTTTTTTTCTTTTCTTTTTTTTACAAATCCGTTGTAGGGTAGTTCCTACTATCCGTTCAACTATCCGTTCAACTTATAAAGATGAATTTGCAGGCACTCATTTTGTGCAAAATGAACTGCAAATATAATTTTGTAATGTTTTTTTATGAAATACTTATATAACTTTTACTTATCGCATTTTTATAAATGTATGTTGTAAGTTTTCACTTCACCTTAGTGCCATATAGGTTTTGGTTACGCGGCGAATTTCATTCAAGATGCAGCAACTTTTTTCTATATATCTTTTGAGTGCGTTGACTTAGAAGTTTGATTTCTTCTGTGCTTCAAAAGATCTGAATATTTGATATTAATTTCAGTTTGATATATATCCTCGCCATCTCGAGATAAATGTTCTTGTTGGACGTACAATAAAGTTATCCTATAAGAGTTTCGTTTTTTAATCTTTTGAAGTACGGTACCCTAAAAAACAGTACGAAGTATACCCATAAATAATTCGCCCATTATTATTGTGTCAATAATGCCTAAAATTTTAATTCCGCAAATGTATATATGTAGGTAACGGAATCCGAAACATGATTGGAATTTAAATGAAAGAATAAAGTATTGTTTAGCCATTTTTGACCTAAATTTTACAGTATTTTTTTTGATACACAGGACTGGTGTAAACACTTAAAGCAAAATTTTAAACTATGTCTAAGCCAAACATAAAATGTAGGGGAATAGTAGATACTTCGAAATCACGTAGATTGGTACAGATGTAGGTACGTTTGACAGAGTTCTATAGGTACTTACGTAAAACGAATTTGAAGTATTTTTTTCTTTCGTATTAAAACGTATTTAAAGTGTATATGGAATAACACTTTGAACGTTGTTATACGGCCCGAAACGTGGGTATTACAGAAGAAGACTGAAAGAAAGATGAATGCCGTGGAGATGCTATCTCTTCGTAGGATATGCGGAGTCAGTTTAGCTGATCGAATGAGCAATGAGGAGATACACAGAACGGCAGGTACTAGCGAGGATGTCACGGTGAGAATGAAGAAAAACGTACTCAATTGGTTTGGGCACGTCGAACGAATGAGTGATGAAAGAATGGCAAAAAAGATCTATAATGGAAAAGTGAACGATAAGAGAAGTAGGGGAGACCTCGGTCGGAGTAAGGTCATGTAAAAAGTATGAGGACCCCCTGAAGGGCATGTATGAAGAGGTTGATTATGAGGACGAGGTGAAAGAGTTATGTAGAGATCGTAGCGTATGGCACTCCGTTTTATCTGACTACCCCTCAAGGAATGAAAGCGTAAAGCTGTGTTGTTTTATTGTTGTTGTAATTTTTAGGGTTCCGCAATTAATATTCAGGCATATGACTCCTTAGAGCACAACGAAAATAACAAGCTCTAAGTCAAGGCAACTTAAAGATACGACGAGCATTTATGCATCGTTTTAGCTGCATTTTGTATGAAATTCGCCACATAATCAGGACCTACATGTACGGCACTTCCTGTGGACTTACAGTTGGGAAATTTGGCACAACAACGTGAGAACCCCAGTGAAGATCCCAGAGCCGCCAGACCAACGTTATTTTAGCAATGCTGAAATTTTGAGCTTTTTAGATCTAATATGTTGTTAAGACAGTATGCCGACTCACTAATAATAAAATTAATAGTGGGGCCTTTTCAGAGGTAGCGCCAAATAACGGTATCTCTTTCTGGGTAGATGATTGAGCCATCGGATTGATCTTAAGGGTCTTAAAATAATCTTTAAAAAATAAACTTGATAGTTTAACCTTTAGCGTCTGGTAGGAGTAAAGGTCTACGTAAAGGGTCTAGTAATAATAAATATATATTTCTTAGATTATTCTTAAAAATATATTTAAAAACGAGCATTTCTACTTTAACGTTACTGGGCCTGTACCTTAAGCTGGCGCTGTCTCTGAAAGGTCCCCAGTTTCAAGTTAGAGAATATGCATACAGTCTAAACTATTGATCCTAGGAATCCTGAAGAAGGGTCACATAAAAAGCATGAAGACATTCCCCGGCATTTATGAAGAGGTTGATGACAGTGGACGAGGCGAAAGAGGTATGAAGAGAGAGTAGCGTTTGGCGCTCCGTTCTTCCGCACTACCCCGTTAGGGATAAAACTTGAAGCTAAATTAAGTTCTATTTTACATTGTTAAATGTCCTCAATAACAATTTTTGTAATATGTCTTCCATGTACAGACACCGATGAATGACGATTTTATTATAAATATAGAAAAGTGTTTTTTTTTTCAAATCTATGGAATCTTCTTATAAGAACTAAAAAAATGCAACCCCAAGGTTTTAATATTTTTTATATTACGAATCTTAAGTGCTTTGCATACATTATATATTAAAATAGAAATGTAATTCAGTGTATTAAGTAAATAATTCAGTAATTTATGTGGGCGAAGCCGCGAGCAGGTAACTAGTATATTTTATATATAACCAAAAATTGATAAATGTTATGCAAAAATAATTAGAACGTAATAAATCAAAGATGAGCCGTAAAGTACTTGTGGTCTTGTACGCAATCCATGCTTGCAATCAATTGCCCCCAAAATAGAGACTTCCCGTTAGGATGGTCACAGTTTAAACTTATATTTCCGCATACGAAAAGCAATTTTTATTAATTTAGGACAAACTAGCGGCCTGCCAGCGGCTTCACCCGCTTAAACTACATAATTATTCATTTAATAAGCTGAATGACCTGATAGTCGTATGTGTTGATGTCAATAAATAATAATAAAAAATAAATAATTAAAAAAAATAATTTTATATACTCGTTCACAAACAGCCTTAAATTTTAAATTGATGATTTGAGTAAAGATTTGTAATATTCTTTGTAAAATAACTAAATGATTTCATATTGCAAAAATACCCAGATCGATTTTTTGGATTCGATTTCGATATTGGATCATCGAACCGTACCTATAATATAATATCGAAATCGAATCCAAAATAATTAATCGAATAAACGAATCGAAAATATTTAATTGAGAACCTCCTCCTTGTTTCGAAAGTCGGTAATAAATACAGATTTATCACAATCAAAAACAGATTTATTATATATGCAAATATATAGCAATCCATATCTATAGATATGGATTGCTATATATTGCTATATATATTTGCAGGCAAACTCATGCCTTGAGTTCATTCAAATGCCGGTAACTTTTTTTGATAGAACAAAATTTAGATGTTAAGTGGAGAAAAACCAAGCAATTGATGAAGTATTAAATTATATACGGGTGTAACACGATCGATTTTTCATACAACAGTAAAAGAAAATTGTGTCAATTGACAATTTTCTTTTACTGTTGTATGAAAAATCGTGATACAGTTAAAATATTGCGTCTGCGCTCGTGATTTTTTTTCAACTTTTTTCAAAAATTTAACTCTTAACTAAACTTACAACCATATATTAGATTTTGTTTGGAAAAAGAAAACTTCATTATATTTTTGGGAATAAGATTTTTTAAAATTATATTAGGCTTTTATGGAGTTGTTAAAACTGTGGTTTCATTTAAAGTGGTGTTAACAAAAACACTGTATTTTTCAATTCATTTACAAACATTAATTACCATAAATTTAATTAACGGTGAATACGGCACTACTTTTGTAGACAACCATTATGCATAGTACTAGAATAGATTACTTACTACTAAAATTATTCTTGAAAATGCTTAAAAATAAGTTTTAGTTAAAATCAGACACGTACAGATTTTTGCAACACGATCGCGTAGTACTATGTAGTTAATACCAAGCGGAGTAAAAATCTCAATAAAAACAATGCAAACCAAGGTCCAAACTTCATAAAACCTTTGCAATTTTGTAGTTGACTTTTCCTGTCTTATAAGAATATTTATATCACTCTGTGGTTCTCTGTGTTCAATATTACTTATTTTTTCCATTTTTTTTCAAATATAAGCATTCGCTTACCTACTAAATATAAGCGAAACCTATAGTGCAGATTATTAATCAACGCCTCTTTTTAAATTGACAGATTTACCCGAATGAGATATAAATTTATAAGAAATGAGTCATAAGTCATAATGTCCTCAATGTGTCACTAATGTTGAAACATTATTTATCAAATATAAAAATTAGCTCCTAAATAAGTACAATAACACTTAACTTCCGTTACCGGAAATTATTATATTGCAGGTACTCATTGTAACAAAGAATTATTATATTTTCACTTTTATGCAATGGTCTAGTGATTTGTTTTAACTAACATAAACGCCCTTTATAGGATAGTTTCGTGTTTCGCTGTATTCCGCATAAAGTAGGATAGGCATAGAAATAAATAGAGTTGAGTGGAGGAACAGAACTCCGGTGGATAAATTAAATGTTCGAATTCAACGACAATACAATTTTTTCTTAACATGATAGCCAAGAAGAACAATCTTTTGTAGGTC
The DNA here is from genome assembly GCA_018247715.1 of Heliconius burneyi. Classification (NCBI taxonomy): domain Eukaryota; kingdom Metazoa; phylum Arthropoda; class Insecta; order Lepidoptera; family Nymphalidae; genus Heliconius; species Heliconius burneyi. The sequence continues at coordinate 6,946 of DWGR01004102.1, read as the reverse complement.
TGCCGTAGAAACTCTTTAGCTTTTTAATAACGGTGTAGATTAAAGAATTATAATTCGCGTCATTTATTAATTAACCCATCAATCAATTCTGTTATTCCGATATAAAAATATATTATCTCCCATAATCGATATAATTAACGTTTATCTAATGTAAACTATTAAGACATATACCGGTCCATTACAAAACGGCGCGGCGCTAAGGATCTACCACAATGCAATTCTTATAAGTGGTATGCGTTTTATCCCATAAGGCCCAAATTATAATCGTTAATGCATTTTTTATAATGAATAGAGTTCTTTTTTACTTGCCTATTAATTTACAAATGACTTCTATAGGTAGATATGTGTTTTTATTCAATAGAAATCAATTCAGCTTTATGCTGTATAAGCAGAGGGAACCTAGTGTCAAGACATTCCGTCTTCCATATTCCGCTGAATTTTCACCTGATGGTAAGTGATCACCGCCGCCCATGACTCCGAGTAACACCGGAGGAGCTACTGGTGCGTTGCCAGCTTTTGAGTTGGTTGGGCGCCGGAGCCCGGCATTACCTAATGCGAAACGCAGTGGCATAAAGCCAATACTTCACGCCGGTTTTAAATGCCGGGGGTGGTAATGATCCGGTCGAGACTGCCCATGCGTGTCGCCACTGCTGGCGACGTGACTCTCCCACTCGTACTTTAGTCGCCTCTTACGACACCACCAGTACCAGGGTGATGCTATTCTAGGCCGGGAACACACGGCAAAAATACATATATAAATAGATTTGTCTAAATATCCGTGTTTATATATTAATTGGTAAAATGATTATAATAACATTAATTAAAATCATTTCAGTTTTTTCAGTTTTATAATATGTTCAACTATATAATTTATAAATTCAAATTCAAAATATAGAGATATTCAAATAGATTAATAAAGATATTCAGATAGACTAATATAAGCACTTTGGAATCGTCGAGTGAACATACACATTCTACTTAAAGACGGCAAAACAGAAATTGGTCTGTAATTTCCAGGGTCAGATCTAACTCTACTTTTGTAAAGAGGCACTATTTTGCTATATTTCATTAAATCAGGAAAAGAACCCTATTGTACACAATTATTAAAAATTAAAGTTAGATAAGGAGCATAAGGAGATAAGTAACCAATTTTCTTTAAATTAAGGCTTTTAAAAGTTTTGACAATTTCATCTGGTGACACATTCTTAAACACAAATGTTGCCTTTAACTATTTACCCATGTAAAAGTTTTTAGTATTAATTTTGCTAAAGGAGATAATGACAGTAAACGTGTATCAATCGGTATATAAAAAAAACAATTGAAAAGTATTAGTATTTATATAATTAACTTTTAATTTAATAGGTTCACTGACAGTTCCAGATCTCCAAGTTACAGTAGTAATACCATCCCATGTAGCTTTAATTTTATTACTTGAATTCAAAATTTTTGCTCTTATATACATAGACTTAGTCTGGATACATACCTTTTTAAATATTTTTGAAAAATTTCTAGCTTTTAACAAGAACGCCGGATCTTAATTCCATTGCCTCATGTTATATAATTCGTACAGTGTGTTTCTGCTTCGTTATATACCAATAATTGCTCACTCGCTAAAAGTTAACTTCGAGTTTTTATAAATTTGTTTTTTTTTAAGATGTTATCAAACTCTGTGATAACATCCAACATTATTCTTAAATGTAAATGTTGCACAGGACATTTGTCTCATATTGGTGGCTTAAGAATCATAATTAGTGGTCAGACACGGTAATTTAGATTGGCCTTCGTGACCAGACCAGGTATGCATTGACAGACGCAAGCGCATGATCTATGATATGGATACGTCATAGCGTCAGCTTACGTGGTCTATTGATATAATTGTTACTTGTATTTTGTATTACGTACTATTTGTGACATATATGCATAATTATGTCATATTGTTTGAAAAACTATAAATAGTTTTGGTTTTTTTTTCGAGTTTCAAATTAAAAAAATGTATATTTTTTGTAGTTTATTATATTAACATAATATAAAAAAATTGACGGGAGATATGTGATGGTGCTGCTTTTATAATTTCGAATCTAAAGTTTTTAATAATTATTGTTTATCTTTAATATTTTTTAAATGTTCACTTATAATTCGCCATTTTTTATATTGCGCCCTAGATCTACATTGTTTTAATACATAATAAAGTACACAGAATATTTCTAAATCGCTATGACTGAACAGGTGTTTATATAAAGGAACGAAACAATGCAACGCGCGGTATCTTGCCACAAATAAGGGGTACAGAGCGCGTTTTACGAGGTTTTCCGCAATATGACTGAATAATCTTAGTGGCAGGAAATATACGCATCCGTCAGTTGTCATGGAGATCGAGCACATCCTAATGAGTGCAAGGACATGTCGTGTGAAAACGACGGAACTCCGCGAGAGAACAATTACCTGGAAAAAATACCTTGCAGTTGTTAAATAAGAACAAAAAAATAGGGGAAAGAATAGAATTGTTTTAAGCTCTGAAGACTAATAACTATTGTTAACTTGGCTCTAGAAAGTATTATCATATTTTTATTATAAAGGAAAAATCAGTTTCACGCTGTATTCCTCACACAGCAGGATAGGCAGAAGGAACCTAATGTTAAGACACTCCGTTCCCCACTTTCCGCTTAATGTTTCAAATCATTGCGTGTTGAGTGGCGCAACTCAATGCAGGGCTTTTGCCTTATTACCAGAGCGAAGGAAAGAAAATATTAATAAATAATAATTCATTCCCTCGAGTTGGGATTGAACCCATAACCGGCAGACAGTCACACGCCTTTGTCCCTGCGCCACGAAGGCCTCGCACTTTTTTATGATGAATGTATTTTTATTAAATACATTACATATTTGTACTACAAGATTAAACATCGAAGATTCAATCATAAATTGAAACATTGCCTCGATAGATGCAACAAGAAAGTACGGGTCACGTCAAATTATTTATTGGTGTACAAGTACAAATGGAAGTCACAATCTTAAAATAGTATGATAAGTATAGAAAATAAATTAATTTTTAACAAAAAGAAAAACCGACTTCTAACAACGAACTAAAAAGTAACAAAATAATTTTACAAAGATTTTATGATTTTGAAGTCGGTGTCAAGTAAGACAAACTCGCTTAGTAATTTGATATTGTGGTGAGGTAGTTGTAGTTGTAGATTAGTAATATGTAGTAAGGTCGTTGTAGCCTTAGCTTGACATCGACTTCAAAATCATAAAATCTTTGTAAAATTATTTTGTTACTTTTTAGTTCGTTGTTAGAAGTCGGTTTTTCTTTTTGTTAAAAATTAATTTATTTTACGATATTAAGTGATGAGTAGACCATAAAAGGATGCTTCTTAAATGAGTGGCGGTGGTGGTAGTGGTAGTCAACGATTGGTAGTGGTTGTCCTATATAAAATTTCACTTAATTAGGTGCAAACACAAAATGCAAACTAACATTGTGGCATATTATTGAACATACATAATAAATTTATCAATTCCGACCGGATCCCATAATCGGAACCTTACCGAACTTTCACTAAACTATCTTTGAAGTATATCCTTTCAAATAAAAAAATAATCATTGAAATCCGTTGAAGTAGAACTTGAAGTCGTAACAATATTACAGTATAATAAAATTTTTACCAAAAAAATAAACAAACTGTATCTATTTTGACCGGATGCCATCATTGGAACCTTACCAAACTTTCACCATACTCTCCTTGAAGTGTATCCTTTCAAATAAAAACAGCGTTATCGAAATCGAATGAAGTTAAACAACATTACAGTATAATAAAAATTTTACCTTAAAAAAAACAAACTTTATCAATTTTGACCGGATCCTACAATCGGAACCTTACCAAACTTTCACCAGACTATCGTTGAAGTGTACCCTTTCAAATAAAAAAAAAATATCCAAATCGGTTGACGCCACATTGAGTTATTCGCCCATTTGTCGCGTACATACCGAATGCAAATATATGACTTATGTGATTTTCTCATAGATACCATTGTCAGAAAAAATTCATAAAATAGGACCACATGGGAAGCACTACCTTTCAAATAAAAAAAAATCATCCAAATCGGTCCACCCAGTCAAAAGTTCTGAGGTAACAAACATAAAAAAAAATACAGTTGAATTTATAACCTCCTTTTCTTACAGAAGTCGGTTAAATATGAGGCCTTTGTGGCGCAGTGGCACAAGCATGTGACTGTTTGCGGCACTTGTGGGTTCGATTCAGACTAAATATTTATACTGTTGTATTATCTATACTTATAATAAAACAGTACAAATATTTTGTCTCTACATTTAGTATTTTTGACTGAAATGCATAGAGGGACACTTAAAAAAAAATTATAGAAAGTAAAAATATATATTATTTAATTATTTCTCTGTTTGTCCATCTGTATGTATGGTCACGCTGATCTTCGAAAGTATTGAACCGATTTTCTTCAAACTTTCACTAATTGCTTTGTTTTAACTCAATCTAAATTATTTCATCAATAGGTTCATTAAACTTATCGATATTTCAATGAACTCAAGGCATGAGTTTACCTGCAAATATAAAGCAGCCCATAACTATACTTATATTTGTAATGATAAATCTGTATTTTTAACCGACTTTCAAGACAAGGAGAAGGTTTTCAACTAAATATTTTGTATCATTTATTTATATTCGATATTGGATCATTTGATTCAAATTTGGTTATTCTTGTGATATGTAATATAATATATATATTATTCTTGTAATATATATATATATATATATATATATATATATATATATATATATATATTATTTTACAAAAATCTATAATTTAACATTTAATGCTGTTTTTGAACGAGTAAATTAAATGATTCATACACATACACATGACTGCCAGTCAAGTCTATTTATTAAATGAATAATCATGTAGTTTAAGCAGGCGAAGCCGCTGGCAGACAGCTAGTTTATTAATATTTTCATTACTTCGCTCTGGTACGAAAGCGAAGACGCACGGTGTTGAGTTCCGCCACTCAGCACACAATGCTCGAATAATCGGCGGAGAGTGAGAAACAGAGTATCTTAACATTAGGTTACCCCTGCCACCCAGCAGGGTTGCGGATACATCATAAAAAAGTGAATAAATATCAATAATAATTAAGTCAATTAATACTATTGAAAACCTTACGTAAGAAAGTATACAATTGTCATATAAGTAATTCAACATTTATTATATAGATGGCGGTAGTATGCAGCTAACAATTATATTACAGGGGCTAGAATCTTTTCATAGTGAAATGTTAAATTAGAAAACGAATGTTATTGTTAACGTAACTCTGCGTAGGGGCTATAAACTTTTCATAGTGAAATATTAAATTAGAAAACGAATGTTATTTACCTGTGCGTTTTATTATAATTTTTATGGGTTTTCTTAGCTTTAGCTATTTGACAACAGATGGCACTATTAAGCAGTTTTAGTTTTACTTAAATTACTTGAATCTTTTATTATGTAAATGAACTTAAACTTAAATATTTTAATATTAGAATCTGAAATTCCACGAACTTGAACTCTCCAGAGAAAGACTTCATTGACGTCCAGACAGCCCAAGGTCTCTCAAATCCACTCTGGACTTTGTAAAATCTATGTTCTAATACCTACTTCTAAAAATTATATATAAAATATTAGGAAATAATTAAAAGAAAATGTACCAAAGCAACACTTCAAACTAGTTTATTTTTAATTTCAGGTACACACCATCAACGATTATGATTAAGTCAATAAACAAATCTTACAAAATGATATCCGACTGCAACTATATAAATACTACACGTAAAATTTTAAGGGACTCTACAATATCGTGACAATAACTCTCTCTCTCAACATGAGTTCTGAAGCTGCCTACGAAATGCAAGTAAAAAGGGATGAGGAACAGAACGAAAATAAGCCAAAATCCACTCTATCTGCAGGCAAGATTTTCTACAAGCCAGGAGTTATTGAAGAGGAAACCGACGAGACGAGTGTCATGGACAGTTCTGTTGTAGAGTCTCCTATGCTTGGAATCGGATATGGTGGTAGCGGGTTCTTGAGGCCACCTTTGCACCAGTCCGCTAGTCTTCATAGAATACCGACTTATAGCAGTTCCATTGGACACAGCACTGTGTATCGGCATGATACTTGCAGGTGGGCTTGATATTTTCACTTTATTATGATTACTTTATACAAGGATTCACATTTCTACTTATATGTAGGTTTTATAACAATATTTTACAGCTACCATAACATAAGTAACACTTTGATATGATAAGTAATTCTTAATCTTGTTAGGTTTTATTTATGTAATAAACATATGTTAGTAGAATTATATCGTAAAGATTAGTGTATAAATTACTTATTTAGAATATAAATTAATATCGAACAGTGTAGTGTCAAATCAGATCAGAGAGAATATATCTAGAAAGTCAAATATTATACATGAAAAGTATTCATACTTGGTCATGTAAGGTGAGGAATCAATTGTTAAGAGTGACTTGAATCGTAACGACTGAAATTACTTACAAATAGATTAGCATCCCTCACACAGTAGGAGCCTAGCCTTTTTTTTCTTTCGTGAGGAAATCCTGTTACGGATAGCGGCCCGAGTGGGGACTCGGGCGGGTTATGTGGGACTCGCGGACCGGCAATTGATTCGCTTCTCGGCGTTTTGGCTAAGATCAAGTGTAATATCTGTTCTTTTCAGCTTAATATCCGAAAGCAGGAGCCTAGCCTATGTTAGCCTATGTTAAGCCACGCAGTCTATTTTCTGCCAAAGTCTGAACACATTTTTTTAACGCATTTCATGTTGATTGGCAAAACTCAACGCCGCCCTTGACCTCGACACCAGAGCGAACAAATGAAAATATTAAATATTTCATTTCCTCGACTGGGAATCGCATCCACGACCTAT
>DWGR01004101.1:0-11471 GCA_018247715.1 Heliconius burneyi | reverse complement strand
AGTAAAAATAGTGATAGACATATGATAGGGACGAGAAATAAAGATAAGCTTGTTACGCCAAGTTTTCGCCTCCAAAAAGTTAATAAATCTTTGATTTTTCTTGCATTCGACAATGTCGGTTCACATTTTCGGATAGTTTATGAATTTGCGAGTAAGATAGTTACGGTGGCTGCAGTTGGAGGGTTAAGAAAATACGATTTTATAATTATACTTAATTTAATTAATTAAAAAAATACAAGAAATTAAATCTAACTTATCCTCAATGTTAGAGGAACATTACTCGAATTTAAATCTATATAAATCTAACTTAATCTAACTAAAACTACGACTTAACTACTTCACAATGTAATAATAAGTGAGAGAGAAAAAGAAATTCCTTTCCCACCGGCGCCGTTCACCTGATCTGTTCTTTGTCAGCATTTTAGGCGCTCGGCCGCCTATCAGACGGACATATTATAATAAAAAATAAGTTTTCCGCCTGTGACACCGAGTGCTATATAACAAGATTATAAACTAACAGTGTTTATAATCTGACGGTGACATATATAAGCTTTAAGCCGTTTAAGTTTAAATAAAAAAATAAAACACTCAAGTAGTTTTTTTTGTAATAAATTGATACTAAGTATTTTTTTCTTAAATTATTTTACTTTCGCCATTTATTAATAATTATAATAATATGTTTCAGGCAAGACAACTCAGTGTACCACCATTTAGGCTTATCGAGTGTAGTGGGTACTGATGGATTCCTCAATGGACAACACTCTAATGATCCTTCTATGGATAAACTACAAGGTATATTATATATTCTAAATTTTGCCTATTTTTCTGTATGTTTGTGCATGCTAATCTTAGAATTTGCTTAACCGATTTAAATGCAGTCCAATATTATATTTTGGTAAACTTTCCTCAACATTCAGTATTTATTATGTCAGTTAATCGGTCCATATAAAAAGTTATTATAAATATAAAGCATTGTTTGACAAAATTATTATTAAATGATTATGTAAGATTATTGAATAGCCAATTATAAAATTTTAGTTATCAATATAGTAAATATTGTCTTTAAAATTATAATGTTATAAAAATATAAGAGTGATTTGGATTAGTAAATGAATAATTGTGTTGTTGAAAGCAAAGCGCGGTGTTTAATTCCGCCACTCGACACGGAATGTTTTCAGAATTCAGCGGAATGTTGGAAATCGAGTATCTTAACAGTAAGCCCTTCCGTCTACTCTGTTATATGCGTGATTAAATTGTATATACTAAATCGAAACAATTGTTTTGATGAAAAACATATATAAATATATTTCTGCAGGTCTCTCCCCATCAGAGGCGTCTTGCGCTCGAGTAGATGACGTGGAGCAGGCTAACCAAGAAATAGAACGGCTTAGAGCACGTGCTGATAGATTGGCACATGATTTACATGATGCACATAGAGAGGCTGAGGTATATTTTTTTAGGAAACTTGAAATTTTAACTTAGCGGGATTTAAATCAATAACTAAATTAAACACTAAGCCATAACTTATTTTGTTTTTAGCTTTATAGAGCCCTACATTGAGACCATGTTGTATAGAACATGAAAGAGATTAAAAATTATAACTAAATATCCATCTATATTTTTCAAATAATGTATGTCCGTTTATTGGTTTGTATGTGCATGCACATAGGCAGTATAAGACTGTACTAATGTATGACTAGTGTACGTGCTTATAAAGTCGTAGTTCATACATTCGCTTATTACAGTTAGTCGTTGACCGTCCTGAAGTTAGATTTTCTGAACTTTTGCGCATTATACACTCTGAAAGAAAATAATCACAAGTAAGAAAATCCTAATAGCTAATTTTAGGACGGCCACGACTCGTCGACCGTACCTCAAGTCTGTCCATTGAGTGCTGCTCAGAGCCTTACACTACACTAAATAAACTACACTAAATAAGAAAACACCGCCTAAACAAAAAAATACCTTGAATATTTGTTATGAATTTTAAATATTTCCAGGTGTCCAAACGTAGAAGAGACTGGGCGTTTGCTGAAAGAGACAAACTGTTGCAGGAACGAGAAAGTGTCAAAGCTCTCTGTAATCGATTAAGAAAGGTGAGTTCTATTTTGTATTTAAATGTGTAAATACGATTTTTCTGTCTTATTTACTAGATTGAATAATTTTTTGAGTCACTAAATGTTCAAAAAAATATGATTACAAATGTCATTCAACCCAATATTGCGATATTAAATAAACATGCATAATCGTATTACAGGAACGAGATCAAATGGTAGGGGAGTTGGCTGAGGCGCGGAGGCATGGAGGGAAGAAGGACTCCAAAGAGGGCAAATCTCCTCGACCTAAGTCCCACGAGGATAAATGTCGAATGCCCTCACATAGAGATTCTGATATACAGGTAATAAATATAATTTTTTGGTTCGTGTGGGTTCAAATGCAATTTGGGTCATTTTTAGTTACATTTTTTTTGTTCATGGTTTATAATTTATGATATAATAAGATGAGAACGTTTTGAAAGTTTCTTCATCTTCTGTCTATTTTAAAGGCGTTTTTTAATTGCGTTTTGATTGGTGGATCTTAAGGACGGGGTGACGCCACGACTGGCCTCTGGCTCCTACTTCACAATGAATTATTTTTATTATTACCTGATTCTTCTAAAAAAAGCATATTTTATATTCGAAAACTATATTTTTTGTTTTATATTTTAATCCAGGATTTCGAATGGGAAATAATCGACGTGGAACTGAGCGGTATGTCTCCAGATGGTTCCTTGGGCTTGGAACTTTGCGGTGGTAGAGATGAACCCTGTTACCCTAATGATTGTAGTGTATACGTGACTGCTGTGAAGAAGGGATCGGTTGCGGATGGGAGGATTAAGTAAGTATTTGCATGATTTTGGAAGATTTTGAAGAAATTTGGGTAGTGTTATTTTGAGTTTTCAGTTGAAATTCACATATGGCAGGATAGGTGGATAGAAAAGTCTAAGGTTGAAAGATTATTCTACACTATTATTATTATTGATTATTCCCCAAAAGCTGGCAACGCACCAGTAGCTCCTCTGGTGTTACGCGGTGTCGTGGGCGGCGGTGATCACTTACTATCAGGTGACCCGTACGCTCGTTTGCCATGCTTTTATCATAAAAAAAAACACTACTTTGTCGGGTTTTGTCTCACCAGAGAGGGAAAATAATTTATTGTAGGAATTATTATTACAATTATATTTGTATTGTATTTCTATAACATAAATAGTAATATATATTAATAAGATGAGTATTTTTCTCCAAGTTAATTTATTGAACTCGCAATTTGTGAATATAACATTTATCAAGTTTTGTTTATAATGTAAATTTTCATATTATTGATTTATTTTGCTGTTATCTATTATTTTTATTTGTTAATGGTACAGTAATTTAAAAATATATATAAATTCCAGAGTGCTCGACCGTATAGCGGAGGTGTGCGGCATGTCACAGTGGGCGCGCGCCACGCTGTGTGCCGCAGCGCTGCGCTCAGCGCTGCAGCGCGGCCCCGTGCAGCTGCGCCTGCAGCGCGCCCGCGCCGCGCGCACTTTACTGCGCATCGCAGGAGGGGGGCAGAGCGGACTCAGCTTGCAACAAGGTTAGATATGAGAAGTATTTTTTATATTTATTTTTATTTTATTTTGTCATTTATGAGGCCAATTGTGGTGCTGGGACATCAGTGTGTGATTGTAAACGCGATTCGTTGTGGGTTCGATTTGCACTCGAGAAAATTTGATATTTACATTTCCTCGCTCTGGTAATGAGGCAAAGCGCGGCGTTGAGTTCTGACATTTAAAACGCAATGCGAAAGCATTGCGTTTTAACTCTGAAGAGAGTTTGGCAGAAAGTGGGGAACGGATGTATCTTTATAGGAACGGTTTAATACTAGATTCCCAAGTACCCTCTAATACAGCATAGAACTAAAAAAAGACGCTGTGGAGGTTGACATTGTGGAGGCTGATTAGTAATGGTTATTTTTTTATATATTATAATAGCTTAACATTGTAACGGTATCGTACAGGTTGCCAAACATTAGTTACAGAAATCTAAATAATTTAAATACAACAGTGTACAGTTAAATCGTTTTCTTAATTTAATCCTTTTTAATTTGCAGGTATTTTCATAAGCAAAATAGCTTGTGGCAGTGCGGCTGCTAAAGAAGGCAACGTGTATGTTGGGGATAGAGTTGTCAGTGTGAGTTTTATATTGTTATTTATATTTATTTTATCTTTAACAGGTCTAGCTTTCTATATTTATCATATATAAATAAACAATAGAATCTCCTAAATTTATAAAACAAAAAATCAACATATAAAAAAGTGGCAATCCAACCCACAACCTGTTGCGCTTACAATTACAATGACCTCTAAAATATTAATTTATCTTTTGTGTCCCCTCAGATAAACAACTGCTCTCTAGAAGGCATAAAGAGTGTGTCAGAAGCGACAGCGTTACTCAACGACTGTCACTACGACTGTGTGCTGCTTACTGTGCTGAGACCTCTTTACCCCTGCTGCGATCCGCGTAACAGGTAAGCATTATACAGGCCATGGCCTGGAACCACGGGCTATGGTTCCAAGCCACAAGCCATGGTACCAAGTCACGAGGTATGGTTCTAAATCACAGTCTACGGCCCCTTGAATGCTATAGTTAAATTATATTGACATACCGGTTTTAGTCGTAGTAGTAGAATAGTTAATATATGACTTAAAAGTTATATTGTTGAAATTAATTCAATTTAGAAATTTTTTTTTATTTAATTCACCTAAAATCAATAATCATTATTAAAATTGAAATCGAATCCATTAATATTGTCTTCTTACTTTTATATTGAAGTCTTATGTTAGTCAATATTTACAATTTTCATCACTTTTCCAAGAATTAGAATAAAAAATGCACATTATCTCGCGTGCCATAATATTTATTGCCCATTTCCGACATAATTGGAAACAGACAAACAAACATACTTAGATTTTGTTGTTGTAATATTGGCACAGTTACACGCTTGTCTTGTGCATGTGGTCGCCAATAAACTGTTATTAGTGCATAGTCAATAAATGTATTGTATATGAAATTATATTAGCACTAGTCACCATTTACAGTTTAGTATTAAATACTTAATATATGTTATGTTATAGTAAGCGTGGTCGTAGGTAGTGTCATTTAATATCTATTTAATATCTATGAAAGTCTCAAAAAATTGTTTTATTATGGATATTATAAAAAATTTTGCGGCATTAAGTCCCGCCACTCAACACGCAATGCCTCCAGCATACGTTGGAAAGTGAGAAAACGGAAGGGGGGAACTTAATGATTTCAGGTTCCCTCGTCCTACCTTGCCATGTGACGGATATAGCCTGAAGCAAAAAAAATAACCCACAAACGTAGAAGATGCAACCAGACATTGTACATATAATTTAGTCAATACTTAATAGCTTTATAATAATATAAATAAAACAAACTATTTAATAAATTATTTATAATATAAGTAATATAAATTATTTAAATTAGAATTTTGAATATGAAACAAATTCACTGCTTATAGGCTCTCGCTGTACGAGCAATCGTACGGTGACAACAAGATGGTGAACATTTGCTCCCAAACCGAGGACAACTGGGGCGCCTTCATACCGCCGCCACCTGAGCCTAAGGTAGACTATTATCATTTTTAGTTTTATTTTCACTAAGCCACGTCGAAATTCTTATATCAATCCTTAAAACTTTTATTCATGTCGTTAGTTAGAATCTGGGTGTACGGAATGAAAAAAAACGTAAACGTTAAATGCACAAACATACAGACAAACAGAATGATCAGTTACAAGTTTATTACACATATATAGATTTATTCCACAGTTTGAAAAGAAAAAATATTTAAATAACATATAAAAAAATAACCTAGTTTGAAAAATAACTAAGAGTCAGTCTAGCTACGTTAAAATTTTATTTGTTTAATAATTTGCTACACTAAAAGTGCCAAATAACTTATTAAAATAATAATAAAAAAACACTCATTATGTCTGTATATAGGTGCATGTAGAACACTCAGTAGCCGAATTCGACCGTCGCTACGTATACCACGTGGCGGCCGGCAGCCAGGGGAAGATACACCAGGAGAGAGGTAGTTATATAAAATACTATTAACTAACATATCATAATATGAATCGTATAGAAATTAATAAAGTTATTTCCATTTAGATAAGTATTTGGGGAATTTAATTATGTTTTTGTATATTTATAATTTCTGTAAATTTTAGACTATTATAAAACAAAATAAACATTTAATTTAAAAAAGAAGAAATATTGTTGTTTGTTTTTTAAAAAAAATATCTATAGCTATATGATTCATGTGATATGTACATAATAAATTATTTAGTAGTAATCACTCTACTGTTAAATATATATATATATATATATATATATATATATATATATATGATAACAAAAATATAGTGTTTTTACTTTCTTATGTATTTAGGAATGCTAGATAAGCTTTTTAGTGATAAACTGGGAATCTAGTGTTAAAATATTCTGTTCTCCACTTTCCGTTGAATTCTGGAGGCGTTGTTTGTTCCACAAGTGGAAAACGAACCCAGAACCTATGGCGCTTATGGTCTTACGCATGTGGCCCTTACAAAAGCTTAAGACTGTAAGCGCGACTCGACTGACATGAAACATAATCTATAATTGAAACATTAATTTCACTAGAATTTTAATTCATTTCCATTGAGTAGAGTTGTTTAAGGAAGTTCTGTTATTGAACGTTAAAATTAAGAAGTGTAAATTATTTTTTTTAATTAATAATTTAAAGCAAAGCGAGGTTGGTGAACTTTTTTTTATTATTTAACATTATACTTTTGCATTTTTACAAATTAAAAAGAGTTAAGAACGAGATGTTTCTTGAAATTATTTACCATGTTTGTAGTTGTTTACAGATATGTTTTTTTATAGTTTCATGTATATTTATAATAATATCTACCATATTTATCATTTTAATATTTTTTAATAATAAAATAATAAAATAAAGAAAAAAATAATATTCCGATACCGGGAATCGAACCCGAGCCTCCTGGGTGAGAGCCAGGTATCCTAGCCACTAGACCATATCGGATGTTGAGTTTTATTATGAAATAACAGACATTACTAAACTAAAAAAATGTTTCGTCCATATATTTGCAGATATGACCTATGTTTAATGATAAATTACTCCGTTCTCTTTTTGTTAAGATAAAATGTAGTTTTATCGATATTGACGTAAGTGTCCACAAATAACATGATGTGTATCGAACAAGAAAAGAATATGTCGATGCTTAATGTCCAAAAATAAGACGGAGACTAGGTTTATTCTGAATATTGTGTGATTTAAAAAGAAAATGATTGATATAGAACAAAAGCACAAAGCAAATAGGACAAATGTATCGAATACGAAATGTCTTAAGAGCAGACGAAGTGATTAAACATTATGCGTAATCTGGGAGTTTACAAAAATGTAAGAAACATAAGTTACGAGAAATTGCATGTTAAGTTGCGGGACTCAGCACCGTGCTGAAAATATTACATAATTTACTATACTGATGATAATGATGATTTATTATTCCGATTGGGAAACAAACCCACGACCTTGCCTTATGCGAGAAGCTAAAACATAAAATTGTATCAGATGTTTATAAGTATACCTTTACTGGTTATGACGTTTCCAGCATTGAGTTTAGGCAAAACACTTGAGATAAATGTTATCTGGTATCAAATAGATAAGATTGTGTTTATATGTATATCGACGTATAAATTGTTTTTTGTTAGGAATTGTATATAATATTAAGTAAATCAATGTTAGGTAAGATGAATATTTTTTTGATATCCTGATTGATGATGATTTTATAAAACCATTTAATTAAAAAAAAAAACGACTCCTTGCAGAAAATTGAATACTTGAGGGTTAATTTTTGGGATTTGGCATACGAGTATATGGTCAATAATTAATTTCTTTTTTCAAAACATTGAACGAAAATGAAAAGTATTGGTGTTAAGAAAGTGACACAGCTTCTGACTGTAAATACAACAGCTGTGTGTTCGATACCCACTGAGAGAAATTAATTATTTATTATTTTCTTGCTCTGGTACAAAAGAAGCGAGGAGGAGGAGGAGGATACTTGAACGGAGTGTCTTAACAATATATTTTGGCTTTTATTTATTATATAGAATAAATAATATTTTGATTTACATTTTGATATTTCAAAAAAAAACTATTTGGTCAACTAGTAAAAGGTGTTGCAGGCACATGGGACATGATTCGCGGGAAGATAGAGGCCGTCACTGGCAAGAGTAAAGACAAACAGAGTAAGGTGGGTTGTATATGTTATACTTTACTGATTTTGAAAATATAGGCATTTTTGAGAATTTTCTTAGTAAAATCAGAAAATCATATAAGAGGAGTCTTAAATTGGATTCCAGAGGAAAGGAAAGGCGTGCTATGCGAGAAAAGCATGAAATTGAAAAATAAAACGTTGCGTAAAACAAAATGTATTTTGACATTATATCGCACTTTTTAAGAAAGTAACCTACATGATTAAATTAGTTAGAAATCTTTTTGAAAAGTGCAGAATGCCTACTGTACTACAATTTTTATTGTCGAATTTGAAAATATTAAACTCGCAGAAATGTTGAGTTAGGTCACTTTCATTTAGGGGAGCGATATAAAATAATCAATAGATTGTGTTATCTTTTGATGGTATTTTATTTATTGATATATTTTATTATAAGTGTCAGTAGTGAGTCGAACATGACGTTTAATTATGCTCCATCATGAGTGAGTTTGAAATAACTAGCATTTTCTATAGTGATAATGGGTTCTAATGGGTATAATGGGTTCATTATAATGTGGCACTTATGTGCGCCGTTAAGTTTTAAAATGTGCAAACTATATAGTGATTGATGCAATGTTAAATAGTTTTTTTAATAAAAACTTGTTAATATTAAAACAATATCCCAATCTGTATAAATAACATATTTGACAGGTGCCAGAATCAGATGCTATTGCGGAGCTAGACTCAGTTATCGACAGTTATCATGGGAAAACAAGTGAGTACAGACTTATGTTTATTATTTATTATATATGCATTTGTATTTATATTTCACCATTGTGCTTGAATGAAGTAAATTTCAAAATTACTTTATTACATTCATAAGTATAAATTTATATTTTAGTTAAAGAGACTAGCAGTGTACTAAAGAGGTCAAGACGTAAAAACAAAGAAGCTCAGAATGATGCTAAAAATGGCGGTACTTGGCCTAAAGCGAGAGCTAATTTTATATTAGAAGATAACGCGACAGGAACCATAGTACAACCTCGGTCGAGAAAAGAAAGGCCACATTTATCAATTTTACTTAGTCCACCAACAAAGTTACCGCCCGAGCCGCAAAGATCGAACACGAATAGGAATTCGAATCCCATACCCTTAGGACATGTGCCCTTAACTCAAGTGACTACGCCAGCGCGACATTCTGTCTATAAATCTATTGAGTCGAGTCCAGCCATTGAACATTTTCCCAAACCGGCCCCTTTAGCCATACATAACCCTTTTGCACCCAATAGTATGCCCTTCGAAAAAAATCGGACATTAGAAAAAGAAAAAATATCTATAAGTGATTACGAACAAGATGTTACTCCCAATAGATTGAGTTTAGTCCTCAATCCGTCAGAAGATTCCCTTTTTTATCAACCCGCGATGAGAAACCGTACAAAAAGCCCTCATTCATTAGACTTTATGGTCAATAAAGGCCCTAATTCGCTTGATTTTGTATCGAGGAAATCACCTAGTTCACTTGATCATTCGATTAAAAATCACACGGGGAAAGATATACTCGATCAGTTCTACTCGTCTAAGAAAGCATCTTCGCCCAAAACGGTGAATAAATATCCATCTGACAGTGACAGTTTCGGTCCAGACAGCTTAAACAGCAATGCAAATTTCCCAATGACGGGAACGTTGCCATCTCAATCACGTCTCCAGTCCCAATACTATAGAGGGCCGTTCACAAATTCGAATCCACATACATCTAGTCGATATAACCATCTTTCCAGTCCAACTAATATACCACAGAGTCAATCAGGTGAAAGTATTGGCACAAGTTACGACATGCACTCGTTTACTTCACACACGCACAATATGTCCGACTTACATCCTGTACCACGAGTGAATAGAGAGTACCACCATACATACGAAGGCGGGACCTTCCCTAGAAAAAAAGAGAATCAAAGGTTTCGTATCCCATCAAATCCCAGTGTGACTTCCAAAAATTCAGCAGGAAAGCTTAGTACGGGTTCTATTGAGAGAAGTTCAGAGCGAAATTCCCCAATGCCGACATTTCACGTTGAAGTGCTAAGTCCAGGACGAGGGGCAAAGCAATTGACTCACAAAACGAGGAATTCTATGCCTGAATATTGTGGATTAGGATGGAATAAACCTCTACCAGGGGAGTTGAGGAGAGTTCACATTGACAAAAGTCAGCAGCCGTTGGGCATACAAATATATTGTCCGCCGAGTAGTGGGGGGGTTTTTGTCTCTACTGTAAATGAAAACTCCTTGGCCAGTCAGGTTGGTCTCCAAGTTGGTGATCAGTTATTAGAAGTGTGTGGAATTAATATGAGATCAGCGACCTATACTTTAGCTGCAAGTGTATTAAGGCAAATCGGAAATTCAATAACTATGCTTGTACAATACAGTCCTGAGAAGTACAAAGATGAGATGGAAGTTCCAGGAAGCTCGTCTTCCGGAGAAAGTTCTCATGATGAGGAGGTTTCCTTATCAGGGTCTCCAACACCTCGGAACTCGCCTGGTCCACAACAATCATTACGAATGGACGTTCCGTCCACTGAAGTGGCGACATTAAGGCAGTCTCAAGGGAAAGATTTACCCAGATTTTTGTTAATAGAAATGCGTAATTGCTCAGATTTGGGCATAAGTCTTGTGGGCGGTAATGCTGTTGGTATTTACGTGCACAGTGTTCAAATAGATTCGCCCGCGTATATAGCGGGATTGAGGACGGGAGATCAAATTTTGGAATATAATAACGTGGATTTAAGGCGAGCTACAGCTGAGCAGGCAGCTTTAGAACTAGCGAAGCCGGCTGATAAAGTAAGTATATATGTCATTTAGTTGATGTAGAATACTTTGTACTTGTTGATATCTTTATTTATACGTGTAGTTAATAGTGTTTTTGAAAAATTGGTTTTTAAAATTCTTATGGATGAGCTTTTATGCAAAAATGTAAAATAATTTAATACATGATGTAATGTCAGTATAGTATGTTTGTTCTTAAGTTTGTTCTCATAATTCGTTCATATATGTATGAATAAACTCTATGCTTATATAATAAAAACATAATTATTTCTATATACGTTAGATTTTTAATACTTTTTTCTCCCAACAGGTGAGTGTCCTAGTAAGACACGAT
>DWGR01004100.1:0-11472 GCA_018247715.1 Heliconius burneyi | reverse complement strand
CTTAATTTGAGCTTTGAAGTACGAAATCTTGTTTTTTGTGCATTGTTATAGATAATTATAAGACTTTTAGAGGTTAATTATTAAGTAAATTACTGTTTTTTATTATTTTATGCTTCACGCTGGACTCTGGATAAGCAGAGAAAACCTGGGACCCTAGCGATAAGACACTCTGATCAAACCGCTGCACTTTATTTAAGTACCATAGCGAAGAAAATTAATGTAACAAATTACCCAGAACGGGAGTTGAACTCACCATAATTCATGGTGGAATGTTGTGCCAAGACGGACTCTATATTATTTACATAATTAAAACAAAATGGCGGCCAGTCGTAGGGGCACAAAATGAGCTGCAAATTCGACAGGTTGTGGGTTCGATCTCCACTCGAGGAGAGAACATTTATTTAAATTTAAATTTCTTCGCTTTGGTGTCGAGGCAAAGCGCGGCGCTGAGTTCCGCCACTCAACACGCAATGCTTCTAGAATTCGACGGAAAGTGGGGAACAGAGTGTCATCACACTAGGTTTCCTCTGCCTGTGTGCGGGATACAACGTGACGTAGGTAAAAATTATGGACTTATGCTTTGCAAGCTCGAATCTAAGTAATGGTTCCTTTGCGTCAACTTGGCGTTGCCATTATATATTTCGATAACGTGCTTTAGGCCTGATAAATGAGCATTTCTTGCAAGTTGGCTGTAAGTAAATAATCAAACAAATATAAAAGCAAAAAACGTATTGTTCTTATTTTATATTCACGCTGTATCCCGCTTATAGCAGGTTAGACAAAGGAAACCTGGGAACCCAACCAGAGTAGGGGAATTCGGAGCATGGTAAGGAAATGAAAGTAATTTAAATATATAATCAAATACTGATTTTGTATGTACATTATATAAAACTATTATTTGAAAAAGCGACTGAGCCGCTGAAACATTTGGGCACAAAAAACTGAAGCCTACATGGTACTTTGGGGAGAGTACAAAAGATTCATCTAGTTCTAAGGAAATGGAAAAAAGCCGATGCCAAGGCAAAAGAGCAAAATAAAAAAATACTTAATATTAAAGAAAAGCTAAATAAAATTAAATGAAAAGTTATACTAGATTTCACTGACTTCAAAGATATGAAAATTGAGGTAAGCACTAACTACGTTACAGAACATTATATACCAGTAATTAATAATCTTTAATTTGAAGTAATTTACACATTATTTTCTATTTTTTTTTCTTTTACGTTTTTAGATTCTGAATTGGTTTTTATGATTTTTAATAGGTATATGAATTTTATAGTTCACAAAGTTGGTCTTGTATAAAAATAAGCACCAAATAATTTTAGTATCTAAGTTTATTAGCAGTAATACTTACATACATATATTACTAATTGAATAACAAGGGCTCATTACTTAAAACTTGCCGTCAGGAAACTAAGCGCTGCTTTCCTAGAAGTTCCCAACACAACTTTATTACTGAGATGGAATATTAATATCTACAGAAAACAAGATTGTTATATATATATATATATATATATATATATATATATATATATATAGTAAAATATCTGAATTATAATCAATTTGTTCAACATACGGGATGGTGAATCTCTCAAAGCGAAAAAAAGTTATTTTCTCGCTTTCTCTTTTATAAGGCGCTGCGTTGAGTTCCGCCAGTCAATACGCAATGTGTTGGTAATTGGAAGGAGAGTGGGGAACTGAGTATGATTGGCCTTAGAGTCTCTGCCTTTATTTTTCATATGATTTTCTTATCTAAGTTATGGTTTTTGTGACCATTTATCAATCTCGGCAAAATTTACTAAATCGCTAGCGTTCATGAGGGCTAGGAGGGTCCTCATCAATCTAGTCCTTCAAACGGTCATCTCTTTTCTTTATTACTTTATACAATAATGTATTTATTGGTAGCTATTCTGCATAAAATTTAAATAATCTTAATTAAATGTCTATAGGAAATAGCCATTTTGACATTATGTTGTACTATATTAACCATTTTCAACTAGAATACTGTTAAAATTTCCGAACTTACCAAAGAACATTACACTTTTCGTACCAAACTTGAAGCCGATGCAAAAGCTTTGGTGAATTCTCGTAGCCGACCGTAGTCTCGTAGCACTAAAAACTACCGCTACGAAACAAGAAGCTTATTTGCTTCATAATATCACATTCCCTTTGTTTTGGGTAAAGCTCCTTTGCGAGTTGCTACGAAAATGCTGCATTCACTTGATCGATAAGAAATAGGCTTTGTACTTGGTTTCATTAAATTGATTTAATGATTTGGGGAAATTAATTATTTTTAGGTTATTGGTGTGGCAGAGAACGCGGCATTGTGTTCCGCCAGTAAAAATACAATGTTTGAAAATTGAACAAAGATGAACATGGCAAGATTTTCATTAATAATCTTAATGAATGGTTTTCAAATTTGCATTGCTTTTCATCAGGCTCATACTATGGAACAACTCCAAAATTTACTTTTTAAGAGAAAGAAAAAGATTTATCATCTCAATAATATGCAAATGCACGAACGACATCGAACATGCACCTTATTATGCAAATGTGGTATTCTCAAAGACGAAAACTTTAAAGAGAAAATAAAAATGATTTATGCATTTGGCAATTTGAACTTTATTTTAGAGTTATTTAATACTGTTTATCTTCTAATATTTAATTTTAAAATAGGTGCAGTGGTATAGTGTGTGACTGTGGACGCGATGGTTGTGAGTTGCATTCCAACTTTAGAGTACGATTTATTTTAATTTCGGCTCATTCGCTTTGGAAAGACAAGGCGCGGGGTGCAGTTCTGCTACTTAACATGTAATGTTTTCAAATCAGGTGAGAAGCGAAGATTCGAGTGTTTTGACACTAAGTCATTTTTGCCTGCCCTAATATGCGGAAAAATATCTAGATAGTATTTCAAATTACTGAATTATAGCATCTAGCGAAGTTAATAGTTAATTTTTTCTTTAGTATCCACATGTATTTCCTTATTATTTTTGTCACTCATTCATTCTAGCTAACTGTGGAAAAACTAGTTCGTGCGTAAAAAAATTACTCCAATTTTCAATCTATCATACATAAAATATTTTATGAACTGTATATATATATATAAAAAGGTATAAAATACGCGATTTCATCAAACTCCTCAGCCTCCTTCATCTCATATTTTCTCAATAAAATCATCTATCTTTTATAGCAGTGTCAAGAGATTTGTTGATAGAAATTGTAACACTTTCAATTGTCGTATTGAAATTGAAAGTAAAAGTTATTTAAAAAAATTGAAAAAAAAAAGATAAAATTTTTATAAGAAGACCAGTCGTGGCGCAGGGGCACAAAGTGTGACTGTAAACTGATTAGTTGCGGGTTCGATTCCCACTCGAGAAATTAAATATTTATTTATAAATAAAGACAAATACAGCTTCACGCTGTGTCCCGCACACAGTATGGTAAGCAGAGGGAACCTATTGTTAAAATGCCTTCAGAATTAAGGCATTGCGTTCACAATGCAGAATCAAACCCACAACCACTCGGTTTTCAGTCACACTCTGTGCCCCTGCGCCATGACTGGTTTCAAGTGCAAATGAATATATATTATCTTATTTGAACAACGTGTTAAAATTGTACGTCACACTAAGCTCTGATTTCAACAAGTTGAACAACTTGGCTTAGACAGTTAATTAACTCACTTTACTTAACTCTAAAATCAGGCCACAATTTACTTTCTGTAATGTTAGTATACGTAATTTGTAAGGCCTTGTTATATAATTTCATTAATTTTCTTAACGCAATGAGTTTAATGGTTGTTTCCCAGATTCGATATCTTTTCGGCAAAATTTATTATTTTTATTTACCTTTATATGAAGAAAAAGCACCTCTTTGAATTTCATTACTCTATACGGTTTGTCTCGAGCGAAAGTCATTCGACTTTGCTGTTATGATATTCTAAACATTCATATTTTTAAAGCCTGTACTATTAAAAAGCTACGAATAAAATAATTTTTTGAGGTGACGCACGGGCACAATTGAGCGGCTGTCAATACAACGTGACGGTTGTGGATTCGATTCCCACTAGGGGGAGTAAAATATTTAATATTATCATTTCCTCGTTCTAAAACACGTAATCCTTCAAGAATTTCCTCTACCTATCCTGGTGTGTGTAAGTGAAGCAAAAAATTAGGTATCTAATGCCGTTGTTTCTCGATTTTCCTTGTTAATTATTTTTTATCAATTGTTTTACTATTATGATTATATCTATATTTTTATTTCTTTATTTTAGCGGAAAGTGATAAGAGAAGGGTGAACGTTTTACACACTTAGCATGTCTAATTTGGTTGGTAATATTAATTTAATTTCATGAACTACCCGCAGTAACACTGACTAACGACAGAGCCCACTTGCAATTGAACCACAATCCCTTAAAAAAACAGTTACCACATCCAAAATTCATTAAAACTCTTAACTGGCTCGTAAACTACAACATTTAAATACTTTTATTTGCTAATACTTAAAGCTGGTTGAATGTTGGATTCAAATTGTTTGTAAACTTTAACTATATATGAATGTTTTAAATTTATTTTACGGAGTCAACATCACTTCGTTCTCCACTTTTTGCCAAATTTACGATGCATTACCTGTTAAGTTGTTAACTCTTTGTACACTCCTGTGCACAATAAAGCATGAACCCAATAAAACAAAACTAATATTTCATTCGATGAATTTAAACTTATATTTATAAAGGTGTTTTTAGAATGATCATTCATCTAATAAGCATTTGAGGGATATTAGCGTGAGTGTGCGGGATACAGCGTGAAGCTAACAAAATAAAAGAAAAATCTTACTCTATAAATTGAAAATTTAGCTTAAATCAATTTATAGAGTTCTACAGAAGCTTTAGCTAGATAATGTTCTCACGACGGCAAAAAATCTCCATATTTAATATAAGCCTCACCTGTAATTAATATTGATTCTAATATCGTACGTATAACGTAAAGGATACACTGCAAATCGCAGATAAGAGGCTAAAGAATGAAATGGGAAAAAACTAATACCTTTGATGATTTATTGAACTTTGATTTGTTATTTCAGTATTCCGTTTTCCGATTATTGTTTATCCAGCTTGGGAAGTATCTAAACATAATTTATTAGTTTAGATTGATAATGTTAAAAGAAGCTTTAACGCCTTTTTTAAGTTACTTAAGCTTTTACTTTCCCCAATTAGAAGACTAAAAAAACATACTTTTTTTAAAATTCGAACAGTAGTTCCTGAGATTAGCACGTGCCTCCAAGCAAACTCTTCAGCTTTATTATACAGGCCCAAAACGTAACTGTTAACGCAACAGGTTGTGAGTTCGATTCCCAGCTGAAGAAATGAAATATTCTCTCTATTCTGTGGTGTTGAGACAAAAACCGCCACACAACACGCAATATCATTTGAATTCGGTGGAAAATGGGAACGAAATCTGTTTCCCGCATATAGCAGGGTGCTATATATAATGCGTGATACAACGTGAAGCTAAAAAAAACACTTTAATATTATACATACTTTGTATAAATAAAATTTGAACTTCATATTATGAAATATTCGTATGTTTTAAAGTTTAGGGGTTGACAATATTTTGGTGAGATTCTGCCTTAGGTGATTAATGACTTCTAGATTAGCTACGTTACCATGTTCAGTGGCTGCGAATATTCTTTATCAATATAAAGTTTAGACTAAGTCTGAAAAGAAAATATTGATAAAAAATTTAGTAAGATATGTTACTGGAACTTTTATTGTTTCTAAGGATGAGTGTTGGTCTAGTGAACGGATTGACATAAAACTTTACAGTAATATCGCTACAATTTATGTAAATATATAGATTTTGTTAATACTAAATCTATATATTTATATTTATAAATTTTGAGAATTTAGTGGTGGTGGTACTTGGTTGTAATATTACAATAAGTTTAAGCGGGCGAAGCCATAAGAATAAGCTTAGGTGTTTGGGTCGCTACATACTCGTACTCGTAATATAAAAATAATTTACACAAAAGTTTAATATTATATAAGGATACAAATATGTAGAAATCAATTGAAAAATATAATTAAAAATAAATAAGGAAGATCTCGTCATGGCATTTAGTCAGATATTCGTCAACATGATGGTTGTAGATTCCTATTCGAGGAATGAATTATTTTAATATTTACCCTCTGTTACCAGAGATAAAGCGATTAATTAAGTTCAACTACTCAAAACGCTGATTTAGATAAGTTCCACTACTCAACACGCGGAATTCAGCGGAATATGAGGAACGCAAGCGTCTTAACGAGATCGGAATATCTAAACACCAGGTTCTTAGGTTCCCTCTGCGTACCCTATTATGTGCGGAATAATACAGCTTAAAACAAAAAAAACTTATAATTAATTAAAAAACCAAACAATCGATACTTCGTAGCCTGTATGTATATATAGAAAGATATCTTTCACATTTGCCGGACTCAGCTAAAAATCCCCACTCAACCAGTTACCTACCTTATATTTTAAAAGTTTTCCAATTTGACTCCGTGATCCCAAAAGTTCTATTAGCATCATCTGTTACAGTAAGCCCTAAAGAATAACTTTTCAAAACGCATGAGAAGCAAAAAAAGGATTTTAAAATTGCTTTTAATTTGTATTAACTTCATACTATAAAAGCCTTAAGCAACATCTCGTCTATTCTTTCGATATATTTGGCTCTTAAAATGTTATTCTATCTTTAATAACATTTTAAGAACATGAATTTTGTGTTTTATTCTTTAATTACATTTCACTAAGATATTGAAAATTTAAGCCCAGTTTCTATTATATTGAAAAAATTACTATAAAAAATTGATTTTTCTTTTCCCAATTCGCTCGACTCGGCCGCAAGCCGAGTTTCAAGTCCCGCAGGGGGCGCTCTTACAGTCCTCGACTTCATCACAGGCAGCCTTAGTGCTTGCATTTCTTCAGGGACAGAGTACCCTCTTCCCTACCCAACCGGTGTCGCTGTAAAAGCCAATAGGGCTAACAGCATGTTCGAAAAAAAAACCTCACCCTCATGTTCGAAAAAAAAAGAGATTTCTTATATCTTATTAATATTACCAGTCTCCGTACAAACGATTGACTGGAACGACGACAGGTTGTGGGTTCGATTTCCACTCGAGTTATACTACATGGTCATAATAAACAAACTTGACTGACAATCATAATGTGTTCATGTCAATGACTTATTTAATTTTACTCTTTCGGGTACAGCCTTAAATATTAAATTATTGATTTGGGTAAGGATTTATAATATCCTTTGTAAGATAACTGTATTGATTGTATATTACAAAAATATCCAAATCGAATCGAATAATCCAATATTGAATTTAAAAAAAAATGAAACGAACATGTATCGAATCGACATATAAATATTTAATTGAGAACCTCTTCCCTGTTTTGAAAGTCGGTAAAAAAAAACAGATTTACCACAAACAAATACATATATATTATAAGTCTTATATTTATATAGGCAAACTTATGCCTTGAGTTCATTCAAATGCCGATAATTTTCTTTGAATGAAGCGATTTTGATGAAATAAACTTAAGATGTTAAGTTGAGTCAAAACAAAGAAATCGATGAAAGTTTGAAGTAAATTGGTTCAGTACTTTCGAAGATTAGCGTGACCATACATACAGACAAGAAATGAAAAAAAAAATTTGCTTTCTATTATTCTTTTTAAGTATCACTCTATCCATTTCAGTCAAAAATATAAAATGTACAGGCAAAATATTCTTACTGTTTTATTATTATTTTATAATTTTATTTCTCCGCTCTGGTGTTGAGGTAAAACGCGGCGTGGAGTACCGCCACTAAACATGCATTTAAGAGCACAGCTTTTAACATTAACATCACCTCATTCACATCTAAACGATTTGACCTTATTTTTGTACTATTTTTAGTACAAAGTGCTTCCGAGTCAAATAAACGGCAAAAATCTAATAAATCGTATAGTATGTTTTATAAACAAGTTTTAAGTAGAGGTATATTTTCTTAATTTTAAAGAAGAATAAATTAAGACACATGGAGACGTGCCCAGCTGTGTGAAAAAAAACTGACAACACTGTAAAATGACATGAACCAGCTGAAGGTACTTTGTAGCCCCTTCACAGCGCGTAAATTATATAGGTATAAGTAGGTACATAAATGAAATTTGGCAGATTCAATAAAAACCCTTAAATTGTAGAGAATTTAAAATATCAGCAATTTAACTAAAATGGTTCTCGACGTTTAAAAACCGCAACTTTTTTTAACTGACTCACTCGCTAAATATTTTGTTTATCAACTTAATAGTACGAGTCCAGTACAAAGTGGGAGTACAATCGATTCGATCCATATGAAACCATGATGAAATTAGAAAGGGTCAATTAGAAGTATTTTCACCTACAACTACTCTCTTTTACACAAGTATGCTAACTAATATATATATATAAAAGGACATGTATGTACTGATTGAGGTAAGACGTAAGCACAGCTGTAACTGTTATGCGTAGAAACGTGAAATTTGGACAGATGCTTATGTTAATAATCTGGACATTCATTCATGGAATGAAATAAGGGTTGAGAGTTTGTATGGATTTTTTTAAATCAACTCCAATTTTTTTCAAACGGTTTCTTAGAATTCATCTCCTTAATTCAAAATAAATTCATAAACATATTATATAAATATTCCTGTAGTTCAAGCGGGCGAAGCCGCTCAGGTTCTCTAGTGTTAAATGCTACTAAATAATATACTGTTAAATAATTGAATAGATATTAAAACACACGTTTCATATACAATATCTTAATTAAGTTTTCTTTAAAGCTACAGGAAAAACCTCATAAAGGTAATAACAATACCAATTTTTTAAATTTCACCTTTATTTGCCTGTATCTTATTTACGCTGTCACCAGCTCCGCAGGTAACAAGGCAAGAGATAAACAATGATGGATGTTCAGCGTCCGTGTGCGACAGTGCCGTATAAATCATAAGCATGATTCAAATCGTAGACCCAAATCTTTTGATACTAACAGTATTTATGATAGTTCGTATAAATGTAATATACTGGTATAAAAGATTTGGTTTTTTTTTTCAAGAAAATTTCTGTAAGCAATATTGTGTAGTAAAAAGATTTAAATTAAGACTAAATATAAAAAAATATTTTCCTTATTTACATATAATTGTATTTTTGACTGCAACAAATGGTTTTCTTTTGATAATTTTTTTTATTTTGATAAATTTCCTGTAACAACTGGATTTCACTTGTGTTGTTATGAAATAATAACATTAGCTCTTTCAATTAATATCAAACATAGACTCTTAAGTATTCAACCGCAAATTATTCATGTTATATATTATTGAAAAAAATTAAGACGCACTGTGACGTATCAAGATATTAATATCAAATGTTTAGATTTAAGGGACCTTAGAGGACAGAAAAAACAAGCTTCCAAATCATCGCAATCAAAAAATACGACGTAGCGACCGTGGATCTACAGTTATTAGATCCCGCTACTATCAAAATGTAATATTTTCTAAATAATTATGCTATATTTCTTAATTCCTAAGTGTGGAATAACATTTTTTAAGAAATGTCAAAAGTCACTTAACATCCCCAAAAATAAAACATTTTAAATATACCAGAAACACTTACAAAACTACGAGATAACTTTCAAATTTATTTATTATACAAATGGTAAAGATTTCACTTTAGACAGGATTCGGTATTTTCATCTTTACTGCATAGCTGCATCTAATCTTGAATGATTACGGATTCCGTCGAAGTCGACGCTGTAATTTAAAACGTTTACATCTACATAAAATAAAGGAGTTTGTGTATTTATTTATATTTGTGTTTTTTAGTTTATTCCCGTAGGGCAAGGGAAATACATAGTCTGTGAAATTTTTAACTCCTATATCCTGAGGACAGATGGAATAACTTTATACACAATCTTTTTAAAACACCTACGTAAAATAATATTTTAAACTTAGTGACAACAAAAAAATAAGTATCGACATTCAACAAGCAATTTCTCAGCGCAATGCTGGAAACGGAGTGTCTTGACACTGGATTCCGTCTGCCTCACCTCTTAGACGGGCAGAAACGTGAAACTGCGTGATAGAAAAAGAAATAAATAGACGTGAAAAAGCAACGGGCGACCACTAGTAAATAAGGATGTTTCCGCAATATATCTCTCGCTATAAGAACATTAATCTAAAAGGAGGCCTTATTTGTCACTATCACAAACATAAATTACCGTTCCAATCCTTTTCGTACGTCAAAGACAGATTTCTCATATGCAACTTATAAATTACGCCGCTGTTCCGTATTTGGAATGATCAATGACCGTGGGTTTGAATCTAATTTAGGGTAATTAATATTTATGTATTTTAAATACCGAGGCCAGTCATAGGCGCAGGGACACAAATGCTACATGGGGACATGGGACATGTTGTGAATTTGGTTCCCACTCAACTGTATGAGATATTTAATATTTTCATTTTCTTTCTCTGCTAACGAGGCATAACGCGGCGTCAAGTTCCAACGCTCAACACGCAAGGCCTCCAAAATTTGGTGAAAAATGGCAAACTGATGTCTGAACAGGAACGGAGTGTCTTATATAAAACTAGGTTCGCAGGTTCCCTCTTACCCTGCTATGATGGCATGAAGTCAAAAAATACTAGCTTATCAAATAATAATAAGTAATTGCGACAGTCCATAACATATTCTAATTATCTGAAGTAACTCTGACCGCAAGTACAATAAGTTGCGATGAAAGGAATAATGTGATGTAATATAGCTTATCGCCTACATTGAGGGATGGACTATGCAACACAAAAGAATCATTCAATTTAGTCAACGCGCATTAATGAGATTCTGAGATTAGCGAGTTAAACTGCACAAACAGCTTTCATATATTAGATTTCATTTCATCGATATATGCACGTAAGTATATAGACAGAGGCCAGTCATAGTGGGAGGTACAGGAGTTCACCTCCACCAGCCTGCGTGTGAAAACGCGACAGGTTGTGGGTACGATTCCCACTCGAAAATTAAATATTTAATATTTTTATTTTGTTGTTCTGATAACCTTCTAAATAAATTTAAAATTCTTCCACACGCAATGCCTATAGTGACGATCACAAGTGTTCTCCTTGAAATGGAGTATTTCATCATTTGCCAGGTTCTCTCTGCCAACCCTGCAGTCTGCGTGATACAGCGGAAAGCCTAAAAAACATTGACAAGCATATTTTTGGGACAAAATCAATCACGCAATTTATTTAAATAAGTGAATGAGAAAAGCGGAGATGTGTCTTGTAAAAAAATGCAAAAAAATTATGGCCGTTTGTCGCATAGTGACTAAGATTTGGCTAGGAACGTGATTTATAATGCAGTGGTTTCGTAGGGAGGCGACTTCGTATGAACGTCGTGTCTCACCTGTCTGCAAATACGTTGA
>DWGR01004099.1:0-11474 GCA_018247715.1 Heliconius burneyi | reverse complement strand
AGATCAACTTTTTAAATATAAAAAACGTCAAATTACTTTTAGTTACAGAATCGGGAAAGAGAATGTTGCGACTCTACACTTTGTTCTCCATTTTTTGCTGAATGTAAAGAAATCAGGATTTTTTTTTCTTAGGTTGAACTCTCCATATAGCGGTGCAGGTAGAAGGATCATTTCCCACGCGCCCTTAACTTTTCGAGACATTAAGTGCTGAGCAGCGGAACACAACGCCGCTCTATATCTTCTTGCAAAAGCGGGATCATGATAATAATTTAATCTCCCGAATAAGAATCAAATCCTCAACTATAATATCAGTCAGACAGCGCTGCCGCTGCGCTACGACAGCGACTATGTTATATAACACCAGCTATAAATTATACATTGGTGTATATATAGTAAATGTTTTTTATTGTTACAGCAAACCCTGGAGCCAGGTGTGGTCAATCTCGAGAGTCTGGAGGCGAAGGTGAGATAACTCGTATAATATTATAAAAACTCTAATTAATAAATCTACAAGGGATTTATAAATTTGTGGCATTCATTATCACTACACTACAGCATTCTCGCGTATCTCCATTTTTACTAATAAAATTTTCAAAATTTGTCAAAATTATTTATAGATATAGATAGATCAAATCTGCGTATAAATATAAGTTTATCTGGAAACTGAAACCGTAATCTCTGTCATTTTAAGGAACCTTACACAATCTTAGTTATAAAATTATATTTAGCTTTACTTCTTTCTTAATGAACAAAATAATACCCTACGACATAACTGGAGGCCATAGATATTGCAAGTATAGTTTGCAGTTATTCACTATTACAACATGTCTTCGAAAGTACTTGTAAAACAAATTATACTCATTTATGAAAATCATTCAACTCTATATGAATAGACAGAAGACATTCGTTTTTGTTATTGATTAAAAAGATTTACATATTTTATAAATTTTATTTGATACCATCTTTAGACATTTGCTACCGTACTTAAGCACGAATAACTATCGAAAAGTATTCGAATCGTTGTCGATACCAATTTGTATAGGATGTTGTTCAATTCCTATACAAATTGATATCGACAACGATTCGAATACCTTAGTCATAGCTTTAGTTTTCGCCATTTATCGAAGTTATCGAATTTTTGATGTTGTCACTACTGTACTTTTGATTTAAGTCTACTTCATTACGTTAAATTATAATAATCACACCCAATCTAGATGAAAATTAAAGATCTCTTCTCTCGCATATAACGTAAAGTGAGCATAAATTAATGAAACAGATAAACTACAAACATTTCCCGAGTAATTCGTGTGAAAACAAATAAACTTGGTAAAGAACAATGTATGGGAATGTTGCAATGAATACATAGCGATGCTCGCGATACGACAGTATCTCGTGGCTTCGCTTAACACGATGTAATTTGCCGTTTATCAGACTTATTCATTAAATGTAATTTAAAACGCAGATATCTCATGATGTAATTCTGCTTATAATAATCAGAAAGGATCCAGTAATAAGTCACTCCCTTCTCTATTTGTTATTTATGTAGGTATACTCGTACTGTGTTTCAGTAGGGAGTGGCGGCAACATTGACTAGGATTGCATTTTTTTATATAAACATTACTGTGTGAGAGTCGATTCCACAATCATAGCGTTAAATTAACATATTATATTCTATAAATAATATTCTATAAGGACCCTAGTGGAAGAGATAAACTAAAATAATAATTATCTATTCCTTATATGATAATTATCAAGATATTTGTCAACTCAGGTGTGCTAGGCACATCCTTTAATAATGTTTTTTTTAAAAGATTTTTCTTTCCTCGAATCAGTGATGGCTCTCAGGTTTACAGAGCCATTAACGAGTTAACACGTCGTAAAATATAAGCAAACATGACATTAAGATGTTAAGTTAAAAAATGCTATACAGTTGTATATAGTAGATATAACAAAAATAGTAAACTAGTCGGCCATACAAAAAATATTTATTTTTATTTTCTTACCTTCACACTGTATCCCGCAAATTGCTATGTTGTGTGGGTAAGCAGAGGGAACATGGGAACCTAGTGTTAAAACACTCCGTTCCCATTAAGACACTTTCGTTTCCCATTTTCTGCCGAATTCCCGTGGCGTTGCGTGTTGAGTGTTATAACTCAACGCCGCGCTTTGCCTCCTAAAGGAGGGAATAAAAATATTAATTTTTTTATTCTCCCGAGTAGGAGTCGAATCAATAACCGTCCCCTTTATAGATCTACGCTTGGGCCACTGTGCCACGATAGCCACATTCATTCAAAAACTTATCTTGAATTAATGTTCAATTTAAGAAAGTACCTATAAAGATTTCTATTTTAATAAAGGGTGCATATTATTCATATATCAAAGGAATAAACAGAAACGGCCATCTCGATAATCTCGCGAAGCCTAGCCCAGTGTACTTGTAGATGTTATCTGAAGAGATTCCAAGGCAATCAGAAATCTGCATAAATATCACTTGCTGCTGTCGTTTCCGCGATACGTCAAAAATGAAGAATGTTTGATGTGAGCCATGTATTCAGTTAGAGCTGGTTTGTAGTCTTTAGAATACAATGTAAGAAATTAACATCTTTTTGTGTGTTTGTCTGTCTTATTATGTATAGTTAATTTATTAATGGTAGTGCGCTTTACCTTGTTAAATTTATTTTAAGCGCTATAACATAGTAAGGAAAAAAGAACGGTAAGAAAAGAGACGTGAATTTTAATATCTTTTCTAAATATTTTAACATAAAATTTTTTGTTGTGACGAATGTATTGTTAGAAATTGGAAGCAGTTAACGTTTCGAAAAGAGACAAAAACACATATCATCTATATGTTTCTAAATTCGGAACGAGATTCTACGTAATAATAATTGCAATAAGTTATATGTTATGTATCATCCAAAAACAATACTTCACACGAGTCTTCTTTCAATAAGGATACAAGCAACTGCCTCGATTGACACAATTCCTTTGCCGTTATAGTCTTTTTCACTTATATCTACCCTATTTTATACGATTTAATATCTATAATACTTAAAGATCATGAACTAGCCCCTCTCGTCTAAAAGTTTGAATGTAAACGCAAGTAACATAATTTTTAATTCGTGCTTTTTTTAGAAATTCAAAGGAACCTAAATGAGTTTGTTGTTCTAAGTTTATATTAATTATTTTGCTAGAAACATACTTTAAAATAAAAAAGCTAATGTCGAATTGAAAAAAAAACTAATCATACATATTCTTAAGAAGGTAAATATCTACTTAATTTATCCAACGCCACCAGATATTTACATAAAAATGTACCTTTTCTGTCGTTTCCTCGGGGTCTAGCATAAAAAATGAATCGTACATTCTTGGTACATGCATTTTTTGCTAACCAAGTTATAATTTAGCACTCACTCACTTCAAACACTCTTCCACGTTTATATTTTAAAAGTTAATATGATTATGTACCTATAGATAAATCTTCTTAGAACAATTTTTTTGTGATTTGATTGTTATATAGATAGTAATACATATGTATGACTATTATATCTTTAAATTAAAAGGGAACCTAGTGTTACGACACCTCGTTTCCCATTTGCCACTGGTTTCTTCAGGCATTCCTATTCAGAGATATTTTCGTGTTGAGAGGCGCGACTCAATGCCCAGCTTTGCTACGACACCTGAGCGAAGAAGTGATAATATTAAATATTTAATTTCAACGACTCAGAATCGAGCCCACAACCTGTCGCGATTATAGTCACATTTTGTTTTATTTTCAAAATTATTGAAATTTTTGAATTACATATCATTCAAGTTTTGATCGACGTTAAAACACAACGTAAACCGTAAAAGAATATGAACTCATAAATATAATGCCGACTTATACTACATATGTATAACTTCTGGACTGTAGTTATAAATTAGACAAAAAAAAACAGATATTCATCTCTCTAAGAAAATCAATAGAAATGAAGAAAATATCAGGCTTTTAAATGTGCGTCACTAGCGTTATAAGTCACAAAGCTGCTAAACCCAAGGCTAAGCGCGGTCGAGTAGAACGCGCAGGAAGCAGTAATGACTTCCCTCACCGACATGCCATATAATATCCTAATTAAGTAATTTTGCAAATAGAAGCATTTGCATTTACATTTTACTTATTTTTTAGCTTTTGTATACAGCTTTACAGATAACCCCCTATGTCTTTGTTATATTAACTATACTTTTACTACAATTTGAATCAATATTACCTGATATCAGCGCATTTAACCAAACTCTCTTCAGCTTTGTAACATTAGTATGGAAAAAAAATTAAGTTTCAGCTCGTATGCACTCATTTTGTGCGAAATAAACAACAAATATGCGTTTGTAATATATTTGAAATACCTATGATTATTTTCCTTTTTCGTATTGTAAGTTTTCACTTCTTCCCAAATTTCGTAGGTCCGCGGGAAGAATACTATAAGTTTTAAATAAACGGTGAATCTTGCGTTGATTTAGAAGCTTAATTTTTTCTGTGCTTCAAGGGACTGCAGACTTGTAATATTAAATAATAATTTTAGCTTGACACTTCCTTCTTTTGCCGGTACCTCGACATTTGTCGAGCGCGCCGCAGCGCGGCTTCAAATAGGATATTAATTTGGATATATCATGGCTAATGTTCCTGCTTGAGGCGGTCATTTATACTTGCCGATAAAAAATAAATAACTGATTTTGGTTTTATGATAAAAAAATAATATGGAGGCGGAGAAGTGAAGAAAACGGAACGTACTTTTCAGGTTCAAGGACGGTGAATGTGAATAATTTATAAACACATTAAATTATAACGCAGTTACAAGTTGAAAACTCACTGGTTTATTTTAAAAACTATACTCGTATGTATGTACACTGAGTGTAGACTACAATTACAAATAAGAAATGAAAGTAAGTAAGTCTAAGTCTATAAGTGTAGAGTAACTAACTAATTTAATTAAATGAGTGCTAGTAATGTGCCGGATAAATTATATCCGCGGATGGAAATTGCGATCCGAATATCGATACTAAGAATCAAGATCCGCGGGTACCGATATGGATCACAAGTTTCTTACTGAATTGCTATGGGTGCATAGTTGTGACAATGAACAAAATATAATCTGATTTGAATAGTTTCCCATTCCTCTTCCACTTTAATTGTCATATTTTAAATGAATAAGGTAAAAGATCCAAAAGAATCATGAATACAGAGACAGATCTTTCTTTACTTTCAGATATCCGCAGGATACGGACACATTACTAATAAATTACTATACACTAATAAATACATCAACTGCTTTCAAAGACCTTTTGTAATTCTATCACTGATTTCTTAATTCTTCTAATATATTCTTACCTTAACTCTGTATCCCGAATTAAGCAGGGTAGGCAGAGAAGACATAGTGTTAAAAATCTCTGTCCTTCGAACGCCGCCCATTATCAAGGCATTGCATTTTGAGTGGCGGAACTCATAACATCAAGAAGATTAAACATCAATAACATATTTTACTTTATTGCAAGTTTACAATATACTCGTATTACAATTTAATTAATATTATAAATATTTAATCGATATTCTAATATTATAACTGTAAAAAACCATAAATTTGATAAAATAGATAAGGTGTTTTAAAAGTTAAATAGAATTCGGAACGATCATTTTATGGAGAGTCATTAATGTAACAAGAATATGATTTATTGGAGAGGTTCTCTACGTAAAATTTTTAATTTCAAGCTTCTTTAAATTATGACATAAGCTTAGAATTCTATTCTTGGATGTTGTAAACCGTTATATAGCTGTTACTTATTATTAAATACAAATATAAATATTATTTTTTAATATCTCAGTGCTGTAGGATAACGTCTGACCGTTACATAGATTATTGAGTTGTAGGTTCGTTCCCTATTCCGGTGATTCATGCTTACCAGAAATATAAAGCGATATTGAGTTCCGTCACTCATCACGCAAAAAGTACAAGTAAAAGAGAATGTTTTGACACTGAATTCCTTCTGCATATCCAGCTGCATTGGGAGATAGAACGTAAAGCTAGCAAAAAATGCATTTTAATATAACAAATTTAATATACATACACGCACATCGTTAAATGTAACATATCAAGACTTATAGGTCTAGAACAGGTGTCATTAAATATATGGTAGTTGATTGTCGTGATTTATACGTCAATTTGCCACTAGTCCTGCGCGCGCGCACGCAATTTGTCACGTCAAGCGGTCTAGCAACGCGTGGCGCGAGTAATAGTGAAATTACTGTACTTATTTACAGTACGATCGACGAGTCGTGGCCGCCCTAGCTAAGCTAGTTGTGCAGATTAGAGTTTTGGATTTTCTTATTTTTAATTATTTTCTTTCCGAGTGTACGATGCGCGAAAGTTCGGAAAGCCTTATTTCAGGCGGCCATGACCCATCGACCGCACTATTTTTTTTTATGGAGAAAGCATGGCAAACGAGCGTACGGGTCACCTGATAGTAAGTGATCACCGCCGCCCACGACTCCGCGTAACTCCAGAGGAGCTGCTGGTGCGTTGCCAGCTTTTGAGGTGGTTGGGCGCCGGAGCCCGGCATTACCTAATGCGAAACGCAGTGACATAAAGCCACTACTTCACGCCGGATTTAAATGCCGGGGGTGGTAATGATCCGGTTGAGTCTGCCCGTGCGTGTCGCCATTGCTGGCGACGTGACTCTCCCACTCGTACTTTAGTCGCCTCTTACGACACCACCAGTACCAGGGTGATCCTATTCTAAGCCGGGAACACACGGCTATACTTACTGGATATTAATATGTGGTTCAGTTAGCGTATTTATTTATTATATTGTATGTTTTCGTAAATCGTGATTTTTTATAAAAATAATAGCATTTCTGTTGCGTTGCGATGAGTAACAACTCATAAACACAGGACATTTTTTTTTTCAGTTTCACGCAACCTGTTTGTAGTAGGATAGGCTGAGGAAGCCTAGTGTTAGAGCACTCCTCTCACCACTCTCTGTCGAATTCTGCACGCATTGTGTGTTGAATGACGGAACTCAACGCTGCGCTTTGCCTCGACAACAGAGCGAAGAAATGAAAATATTAAATATTTCATTTCCTTAATAGGGAATGGAACCTACAACTTCTCGGGCTGTCAGTCACATGCTTGCGCCACGACTGGTCTCGCACAGACCACGCATTCATATAACGACAAAACGCCAGATATTATAAATAACCTAATGAATTAAGAGAAATTATATTAGCAATGGAAAAATATGATCGATAGTTACTATGCATCAATGCTCTCGTGATGTATACTCGTACAATCATTTATCGAGCCACGCCTTAAACATAACGTACGGTTGCATATTTTCTTGTGAGTTTAATTACGTGGATATAAGATATATGGTGAAATTTACTTGGAATTTTCAAACTGCTAGTGGTCTGGTAATGAATAGTGGTCTGTAGTATAAATATTGGCATTTGAGAAATTACAAGACAGAAAGAACGTGTGTCTCTGTAGTAAAAATAAAAAAAAAATATTTCCAGAAAAAAAATTATAAGAATTTGAAACTATAGTGCGTGGGCGTGCCTTCTAGTGCTGTTAGATTTCATTAATTACTAATATTATTTGTTAGGTTCACGCTGTATCCGGCACGTAGCAGGGTAGGCGAAGGGCACCTGGGCACCTAAGCTAAGATACTCCGTTCCCATTAAGAGATATCCGTTTCCGGAGAATTCTGGATGCATTGGATGTTGAGCAGCGGGCGCGTTGTCTTGTTATCCAAGCGAGAAAATGAAAAAACTAATTAAATTGTGATAAACGTTATAAGCGACTACGACATATGCCATGAAGCATGAAGCTATCATCTTCCTAATTTCGACTTACATTTAACCAACTTTGCTTTTATTAAAAAGTAAAGTTTTTGTTTTTTTTTTTCAATTTTCAAACTTTAAAGCAACTGATACAAGGCAAAATATGTATAAAAGTAGATAATACATATTATGTTGTTTATCCAGATGGCGAGTATCGAGGTGTCGCTGGCGGGCTCTCGGCGCCGCAGTGGCGCGCGCGACGCTAACAGAGAATTGGACACACTGCGAGCAGCTTTGTCTGATAAGGATACCTTGATACAGAAGTACATATTATTTTTTTAGCTTCACGATGTATTCTGCAGATAGCAGGGCATGCAGAGGGTACCTGAAAATCTAGTGTTAATGC
Source organism: Heliconius burneyi (assembly GCA_018247715.1). Taxonomy (NCBI): domain Eukaryota; kingdom Metazoa; phylum Arthropoda; class Insecta; order Lepidoptera; family Nymphalidae; genus Heliconius; species Heliconius burneyi. The sequence continues at coordinate 3,261 of DWGR01004099.1, read as the reverse complement.
ACTCCATTCCCGATTAAGATACTTCCGTTGCCCATATTTTTTATGTTCACTTATAATAATGTTTTTTACCACCGAGGCCGTCGTAGCGCATGGTAACAGCGTCTGACTGTTAAAGCGACGGCTGTAGGTTTGATCCCCACTCAGGAAAAAAATATTTTCTATTTTCATTTTTTTATTCAAAAAAAGAATGTCTTAAAAATTCTGCGGAAAATGGAGAAGGAAATGACTCAAAATATTTTTGATAATATAAAACGCTTTGTTCCGAATAAAATTCCGAATAAAATCAAAACCACGCCACCATTCTTAAATCTTTCCAAGGTTCCCGTATTAATGAATATACCCCACGCATCGTTTTAAAATAACCTAATTGGCATAATTTGCGAAATGATACTTAAACGTTGGCGAAACTCGTTTCGATAAAGACCGAACAAACGGCGCATGAAATGTTGAGTTATGGGGGTCATGACCCTTTGGATCTTCTCTATGCTAATTTTAATATTATATTATTTTAGCTGCAATTAGCATACGTTGTGTCATAGTGGCGAATTTTTATTGTGTTTAACGTATATACCTAATATTTTTTATGGAATCGATTCCTACGAAGAGGATTATCAATACTTAAAATATTTAGGAGGGAGGGCATGTACCGCCGGAGAATATGTATGAAGAGGTTGATAACAGTGGACGAGGCGAAAGAGGTATGTAGAGACCGTAGTGTTTGGCGCTCCGTTCCCTCTGACTATCCCGTTAGGGATAAAGCGTGAAGCTAAGTTAAGTTTAAGTTAAAAATATTTAGTTCGAGAAAATATTTTTATGATTATTAGCCTCACGACGTATCCCACATATAGCAGGGTAGGGGGTATCTAAACGTTAACGGGGGGCGTTAAGGCATTTCATTCCCCACTTTACGCTCAATTTTCAAGACATTTTAAATTGATTGGCGATGGATCGTAAAATATCTGAACATTTTTGTCTTCACAATAGCTACTACTAGGATGGTGTAGCTGAAAAAATTTCAAGCATTTCATTTTATACATTAATAATTCTCGAATATATTTCGTAGTCTCAAAAAGCAGCTGAGCGCGTCCCTAAGCGCCGCTCGTCTGGCTGCTCAAGTGTCGTCCCCATGTTCCACTCCTCGAGAGGACAGAACACCGCTGTCTCACGACGAACGCAACGCTTTGGAGGAAAGAGCATCATCCGTCAGGTCGGAGTTGGACACGAGGCGGTCTAATATCATTGAATTGAAACGACGTTTGGAAAAAACACATGTTACTGAGTAAGTATGAAAATTCTAATATTTTACTGATAAAACAAAAGAATCAAGAAGAATTTTTAATCAGCCGTATGAACTGAAAATTAAATATCTTTTATTGGTTCAAGTGCCACGATGTCTTTAAAATATAATTATTCAAGGTGATTTCTTCTTATTTTTAAAAAACATCCAAAATGTCTTTTTAAAAATGTTCTTCGTGATAAATAAATCCCAAGAGATTACACTCTTCCGCGACTGAATAACTGACAGACTGATACAAACTACGCGGTGCCAAACGCTGAAATTTGGCATATAGGTTCCTTGAGGAGTGTAAAGGAACACTTATAGAAAAACAGACTAATGATAATAAAATATGATTTTCCCAGAAACATAGACACCCGGATAGAACAAGCGGAGCTACAATATGCTATAGGACGCGAGGAGTTGGAACTGCTAACATTAAGTGAACAAGCGCGCGCCCTTACCTTACTGATGGAGCAGGCAGAGGCGGCTGCGCGTGCGCAACGAGTTACTTTGTATAGGTAGGTCTTATTTTTAAGCACATAATATTCTTTTGGGCTTATTAACTATTTATCAAGGAAGGCAATACCTGCTGTACTTATTCAGGTAAGCAGAGAGAATCCGTGAATCTAGTGCTAAGACACTTTATTCCTTACTTTCCGGCTTTTAGTCTCGAAACATTGGCTATCGAGTGGCGGAACTCGACGACAGAAGAGCGAGAAAATAAAAATATTAAATATATGATTTTTTCGAGTGGTTATCGTACCCACTACTTGTCGCTTACAGTCACACGCTTGTGCCCCTGCGCCACTATTGGAAAACTAATTATAATATATAATTAATTAACACTATTGACGTTTGACCCAAAAAAAACAATTACACAATAACTATGTTATATACATAATGTATCTTAAGAATGGATGCTATTATAAGATGTCTAGTATCTACACATCAAAGTTCACACTTTGAAGTTCGTATGGGAATCGTAACGACAGAGTAATTATACTTTGTTACGTGTTACGTGATAACCATTATGTCTTCATTGGAGCGCGAGCGTTCTTTGAAGTATTATAAGAAGGTCAAGCCCCGTTTAAATATTTTCAACAAGTGTTTACTTTAGGAGTTGCTCAATTTTTCCTTTTTATATAAATTTGATTATAACGATTATTTCAGTAAAATTATTTAAAATTATTGTTTTAATGTAATTATATATGTAGATCTAATATAATTTTCTTGATAACTTATTTGAATATTAAATTGTCCTAGCTGGTAAGCAGCAAGAGCGTAGATAGATTCACCACTCTCTGCTTAAATTAGAGATTCCCAGAAGAAGGAAATGAAAACAATTAGTTGCCCCAATTACAGATTTTAAGAAATATCTATAATGTCAAATATATTATAATTACAACGTTGATTATAAGTCTTCCAAAAAATAAAGTTAATTAATGGGGTTTCGAGCGTGCCATTTGAGCACTAATCACTTTGCCAATGTCACGTGGTATGGAGAACGAAGGAAGGAGTGCGGCAAAAAGAGATTAAATGAATAGGACAAAAAAATAAAATTTCGTATTAAAAAATCCATTTCAATACACGTCGGAGTATCGTAGCATGTGACTTGTGACGTCAAGACTCAGTAATCTGTCCATACCATTCTTCACAATACAAAATGGCAATCTGTTTACCAAGACGTGACGTTCATAGCTCTGATTGGTGTTCTACATATAGCGTGTTTTTAAATCTATTAATATATTTTTATTAATTAAATACATTCTTTTAGTTATCTTTACGTACTGTCATCATCCTATTCATAATCTAAGACTGCTTGCTTGCATGCTGCATGCTTTTCCCATAAAAAAAAACCATTGTCTTGCTAAGCCCTTCTTTCTAATCCTAAACTAAATATGAACATATTTCCAAAGCACGCGAGTGATTACAACATATTGTCTCTATTCAATTGAATTCAAACTAGAAATGGGGTCGAGTAA